>LJZU01000299.1:223-26846 GCA_001513805.1 Davidsoniella virescens | reverse complement strand
GATATCCGGAGTCAAAATTGAGCTCTTACTTAAATCTCTAGACGATAAATACAATAATCATCATTATCATGGCATCCGGCAACGTGCCTGAGTGGTTAAAGGGTATGACTAGAAATCATATGGATTCGTCCTCACAGGTTCGAATCCTGTCGTTGTCGCGCGATCATTTTTGCTATCATTGTAGTCACAGTCAGTTATTAGAACCATCGATGCTTCGCATTTAGCATGTAGTGTTTTTTTTCACATAATGATATAACTAGTTTTCGCAATTGTAATTGGAGTGTGGAAGCAAAACAAATCCATCTAAACTCCAAACGCATGAATTATAATCTAAGTACATATCTTGACACAAACTCCTATTTGAACGAAAGTCAAATCCAAGAAAAAATGCCTTTGTCTAGAGACAAAGGATACTATCAAAACAAATGATTTAAAGGCTTTTCACTGAATCTCGATGTCAACAGACTTAGCACCGACGAATAACCCAAGTCCAGCTTCGCCAATGATCAACCGTGACTGGAAGATGCCGACTCTGTGGAATAAATCGATACGATGATCTCCTTCTTTTCTCATACGTGGCATTCGTTCTTGATTCATAACTCCACGCACTGCCTTCCGGCTATGTCTCTTCTGGGAAGTCCTGTATAGAACCAGACCAAAGACGTCGCGATCACAGCGCGCGTACTTCCTCTTCATCTCCTCATCATCTTCTTCATCTTGGCCCCAGACAATACTCAATACCGGCATGAGATACAGCTCTAGGCCATTTATTGATGCTCTGTCGTCTAGGATAGCATCTAGTGAAATCGTCGCTATGCTTTCTTCGCCGGCGTGGAACCTATATGTATTGTCGTATAGGTTGGTGACGGTGTCGACTCCAACATGGAAAGAATATAGTTGTGTAGAAACCTGAAGACAACTGTTCTTAAGTTCCCCAAAGCCGTTCTTGTCGTTTGCAGCTTCAATCATAAGCCTCTCAATCCGGAACTCGGATCTTACGTGTTCCGCTGGGAAATAACGGGTACATTCAAAAGTACGGTTTCTAGCTATACTGGGAAAGTTTGTACAAGTATGTGAATCTTCTGGTCGAGGCTCTGTACGGAGCCAACTCCATGATGGAACAACGAAGCCAGGTTTCTTGCTGACATTGTCACCCATCATAGGAGTCTCTACCTTCCTTTGAAGATGATCTAACAAGCTCGACATATGAACTCCCGTAACTCGTGACTGTTGCCATAGAAGATCATACTGAAACGTATCTCGCCAAAGACCAATGACATACGAGTCATGGCCAAACCCGCGCAGTTTCTTGTATTCTTTTGCTAGGCCAGCTATAGCAGGAAGCCTATCCTTCATCTCGGTGAGTTCTTTCGGCGAATACTCTGCCGCGAGTCGATGCCACTCGCCTCGCATATAGCGATGTGCGTTTGGATAGTTTTGTTTTTGGCCTCGGCGTGTCTGAGCTTGCGCCTCACTTTCGACGAAGATAGTTTGGACCCGTGGTCCACCGTGCATGCCGTTTTCTAGAACAGTTCGACTGGCACAGTGGAAATATGTGAAGAACTTGCCGAATATCAGCAGCCGTGGACTCAGTCGTGTCTCTTGGAATACCCAACCGCGACGACTCCATACGCTTTCGGATAGGTCATGTAAGATGCTGTGGTTAACCACATCTGCATATTCGTTGTCATCATCTAACCATAGTGTGATGCTTTCACCTAGCGGGCTTCTGGTGCGGATAGGTAGATCTACTATCTTCATAAGTTTTCCAAGAGATCCTCGGTCCAAAAAGCTTTCAGTACAAGACTTGGTGCGTGCGGCACATAAAGTAACATATGAGTACTTGAATATGTCTGCCATCTGTGCGCCCTGATGGTTCCAGTCATCCAAGTCACCTTGTATGATGCATAGAGCATCAACCCAAAGGTAACGGATACTGAGCTCCTGACACACCTTGATGGCATCTTTGACAACCTGTGGTACAGAGTTGATAGATATTCCGCCACGGTGGTCTTCGAAAGTGTGTCTTGTAGTCTTGAGCTGTGACCTTTCGGACACGTCGGGTTTTCCCCAGCAATAGCTCATAGCCGCGTATCTCTTGAAGCAGCAGCGTTGGGTATCATTGTAATTGCTCATGTCGACGAGCTTGAGGCTTGAACTTGAAGTTACGTCAAGGAGACGATCGGGTACGAAGGTGCTGTCTTTCATATGATGGCACTGCTTGTCGCATAATTCAAGTTGGTGACGCATAGTTGTGGCAATATCGTTGCTGAACGCATTGACTCTGGGTCCAGGAGGCATCTTGAAAAGCTTTTGAATCTTTCCTGGCATAGGAGTTAGAAATTTAGGTCTTATGCTATGTTTATGGCAATGGAGCTGACTTACGGAGTTTGGAAAAGAATGGAATAGATTTGACCCAAATCACCGACCCGGCCATATCGTAGGCTTTGAACTCAAGCAAAGGATATTCCATTTCGTTATGTTCCAACTGAGCAGTGACTGTCACTCTGACTTCCAAGGTCTTTCCCTCTTTGCGGCATGACGAAGCGTAAGAGTCCAATAGCCTTTTGACTATCCCACATAGACGACAACCCCAAACCCGGATTGACTCCTCTAAAACTGGCATTTCTGGTAGCGTATCGTGTAGTTCAACACCAGCATAGCCTTTCCCGTTTAATTGGGGGCCGGCAGCACGGTGCGAGATCGGATGCAGCAAGTCATCGTAGCCTTCAAATATTGGTGGCTTGGTGTCAGAGGAGTCGAGGTCCGAGTCACTATTAAGGATGGCGAGTTTGGCACAGTTGTTGCATAGGCTGTTTGTAATGGATATCGGCCGTGGAGTTCCATATTGAGAATGTGGCATGGCTGGCAAATCACTGATGATTATGATAAGAGATCGGAAGTAAGAGTCGAGGCAGCACGCACAGTTTGTTGTGCTTACAGTAAAGTAGATTTTGCGACACCAGCTGCAATAAGAATGATCATAGATGTATTAGATATGTTCGAAGAGAAATGTCAGAAAGAATGATCATTATAAGATGCCATGGCGTCTACACCAAGATATAGAAGGATCAAAGAGCCACCGAGCATCTACAATTCTGTGAGTAGACATGGCATTCTTATATAACGCTTTGAGATGTATGTCTGGAAAGAAGGGTTGCAGCTCCAATATATTGGGCACAAAGTCCAACAGGCATAGGTGTTCCGGCTGCAAGTCCTGAACAATAGGCTATGAAGGAATCGTCTTGGTATGACGTGGATATAGTAGTATTTTGATCAGATGCTGCTGCAGAAAACTATAGCATAAGCCATTATTGTTAGTCGAAGTTGAGGAAAGCCTATCAAAAGGTATGAAAACCGGTCCCAGGCCTCAAAATATTGGAAAGTCTAACTACAATCTCTGAACGCGCTCAAAGTATGGTAAGCGGGTGAACATATCAAGTCTCTTTCCGGAAAAGAGACGGATAAGGGCTAAGTCAATCAAAGGTTGGGAAAGGCGGTACATATGACAGATGTAGTTTTACTTTGATGTACATCGATAACCAACGAAGATTCCTGTACCTATTTCCGCATAAGTAGAACATGGATCGGCTTACATGGCAGATATAGCCAAAGAAATACAGGTGTCAATCTCCTTAACGAAAGCCACACCTTAATCTGACCCAATATTCTTTCAGATACATATAAAAACCCTAAGTTTCTTTTGCGATGGCCAACATATGACGATTGCTTCAAGCAGTTGACTCGAGATTCGTAGGGTTGCCTTGTGTCTCTGTCTACTTATCAGCATTGATTTACCTTGAGAGAATGTCAACAATCTCGGAAAGCAGGCTAGAGAAGAAAGATATACGCAAGTGCCAAAGACAGAGCCGATCGTCAAACGAAGACGCTCTATTTTTTCTTCGCTAGCCATTCCTTTGTTCCTTCTTGGTTGTTGCCCAAGTGTCCACTATGCTTGTTCCATTTCTTGACTTAGACAACAAGTACCTCTCCATCACTATAAGTAGTTGTTTTGTACCGGCCATAGTACCTTTTGTACCTCAGGATCTGCTGTCTAGGGTACATTTGATATCCGGCCACCATACAAGCATACGTAGCTTGTTTTGTAAATCTGGTCGGGGAATCTCTCTAACCTGACATACTATGTATCATTGCCTTTGACCCATAGAAAACAGTCTCCAGGCTTCAATGCTCTAATCATAACCTCCCGCTCTCAAGACAGGGCTATCTTCAATATTACCATGCTTGATTGTTAGATAGATCTGGTAGACTTGCACGGCTCTGAAGGCGTTTATTTTGTATCTGTGTATCTATATCTGTATACAAGCTATACCAAAGAATTGAGACCGTTTCATCTTCTAGTTAGTAATTTAATAATAGCTATATAATACCTTGATATATACACGATACAAGCTTGCTCTTTATTAAGCAACGTATATAAACACACTGTACTCACACTGTATACATATGACTAGTTTAGCCTCTATCTCTTTCTCTTTTCAGAAATTCAGTTTCTGAACGCACCCAAAAAACTCTTGAGCGGGTTATTAGGATACCAGGCTCTACCAAGCGAATCAACAAATCCATAGTTCCATTTGCTGATCCGGAACATAGCAACATGTTATGGTAGATGACAGGTCATAGAGACCAAGTACTATCCACTAGAATAACCCCCCCGATTGCGCCATAAAGATGTCGTTTATTATATCTGCGACGAAGTGAGCTGGACGATAGGATTGTGAAAGTTGATCTGTGCCAAATAAAATCTTCGGCACTACGTACATAATAATCACTTATACAAAATCTACAAAATAAATACCTTATCGTGGATCATCATACGGGTCTACCATTCAATATTGACAGTACAGACAATCTATCGCTGGCACGGAAAGAGTATCATAATACATTAATTATATTCATAAAAACTATAGGCGCGCGTAATCAAAAACAGAAATAAACCACCCTTCGATTAGGTCGAATCAACCTTGCCGGCTCCCTCCATTACTATATGGGGAGCTCGGCTTATGGCATTAGATACAACCAATTATATTTCTAGATTTTTCTTCTTTTTTGTTTAAATCTCTATCCAGCGAGCCATCCACTTCTCGGTGGCAGCCTTGGCCTCATCAACCAGCCCCAGCTCAAGCATCAGCTGGACACTGCCACGAACACCTGACTCAAGAGCCGAAGCGATCCAGGCATGGGTGTAAGAGGTGTGCTCACCGACGAAGATCATCTATTGAAGTCAAGTACGTTAGTCATTGTCAAACTGACTTATCAATCATTGGTTGAGAAACACGGAATGTCACTTACGTTGTTGTGGGTCTTGAAATACTCGGGAATGTAGGTCTCGTGCTGACCGACAGTAGGCGAAGCCCACGAGCCAGCCTCGTACTCATCGTTCTCCCAGCAGCGGCGGTTGTACTTGCCAGTGTAGGCGTTGCGGGCAACATCACCATGGATCTCGAAGATGGCCTCCTTGATGGCCTCAACGTGCTCAGTCTCGGGAGCAGCAGCCCAGCTGTAACCGTACTGGTCACCAGAGACGTAGGAAGCCAGCATGGTGGCCTTGCCAGTGCCGTTGATGTTGTACGAAGGGTAGCAGATAGAACCAACACCGGGGATATCAGTGGTGGTAGAGCAGCCACCGTAGATGGGGTTCTCATAGTGCTCCCAGAAGCGGTGGTCAAACTCCAGAGCAACCTTGCAGGCAGCATTGTAGTTCAGCTTCTGGATGGCGTTGGTGATAGTGGTGCCAAGTTTGGGGGTAACACGCCAGCGCTTAACGATGCTGAAGGGAACAGCGACCATGGCGTAGTCATAGGTACTAGTAGTAGTAGAGCAAGACTCGGCGCTCTTCTTCCACTTGACATTAACCTGGCCATCGACGTACTCGACCTTCTGCACACGGCGGTTCATCTGGACAACATCGTCAACCAGAGGGTGGAAAGCGGAGGGGAGACGAGACAGTCCACCGTCAATGGTTCTCCAGGTGTCGGCGGAGAAGTAAACGCCCTCGTAGAAGGTATCCCAGAAGGAAGCGGCACTACCATCAAGGATATCGGTAGAGTTGAGAGTGGCGTTCAGGTAGTTAACCATAAAGGCGAACTCGGACCAGTGATCACCGGGCTTGCCACCCAGGCCGTTGGCAACGAACTCAGAGTGCGCCTTGAACATGTTGTCGGCAACCTGAGCCAGGAAGGTGGTGTTGCTAGTCAGAGCATCAATCTCATCTTCGATGGCAGTAGTGGCATCATCATAGACGGTGGTGACACCCAGAGACGAGTTGGCGGCAATTTGTCCAACGGTAGGAGGCAGACCGGAAGGCAGCTTGAAGCCGTTGTTGTAAACCAGACCGTTAGAGCTACTCTGATACCAAGGAATGAAGTCAACCGACCAGTTCTTGTTGTAACCGTTGAGCTCGTTCAGCTCATCGGCAAGCTGGAAGACCAGCTGGTGATCAGTGACGTTGTGGGTGACGTTGTTGTAAGTAACAGTGCGAGGGAAACGCATGGGACCCATCTCCTGGTATGAGTAGTCGAAGGGCCCACCCGAAAGGTACTCGGTATGAACACGGCCACCCAGACGCTGAGCAGCTTCCAGAATCTCGATGTTCTCGAAACCGGCCTGGTGAAGGACGAGGTAGGTCATCAGACCAGCCATACCAGCACCCAGAATACCAATCTTCTTCTGCTTTACATCAGAGCTGACAGCAGTGATGTTCGTACCGTCAAGGGCAGCAACAGCATCGAACCAAGGGCCCATCATATCAACGTTGGCAATCTGAGAGATGGCAACACCGTCACGCTTGGCCTTGGCGGCCAGATCGCGCTTAACGCGGTAAGAGGCCGAGTGATCAATATTCTGCTCGGTAGAACGGCCAAGAAGCAGACCAGAGTCACTCCACGCCGACAAGCAGCCACCAGAAGAGACACCGGCAGGCATGACCCAGACAAGACGCTCGGCGGAGTGGTCGGTGGAGCGGGCAACAACGTGGTCGTGGTCACCAAACTCGTGCTCACAAGTACCATAGGTGTAGGTCACGAGACCAGTGATAGCCTCGGCGAACTTGAGGTGGACGTTAGCCACACGAGAGTTCAGGCTGGACCGAGTCTCCATAGAGATAGGGGCGGGAGCCCGGGGCATAGCAGCCGCAGAGGCGCCAATCGCCAGCGAAGCAAGAGCAGCAGCGCCGGTCTTCATCTTGTAGACGGGTTGTTAAAGAGGGAGGATAGACAAGAGAGTAACAACTCGGAGATTAGAAAGAGGAAGGCGTGGAGAGCAGATACAGCCAAGAGGAAAAGAAGGCGAACCTGGTGGGAAAAGAGAAGGAAAGAAGCTGGACAGTGGTGCAGATCCGTTGATCTTATATATCGGTATTTGTCTAGCCTCAGCATCTCCAAATCTGTGCTGATATACGGATATAACCGTGTAAGCAGCTGTCCGCCTCGACCTTCTTCACGGCTACATCTCACATTAACTGTGTTGCCAACGTCACCAGTCATTTGTAATGCTGCACACCTACGTTGGTTCCTGTAAGTAGCGGATATGGATAAGCTAACAGATCCACTAGGTGTGGCACTAGTATAATTCACTAAGTGTGGTAATTGTTGGCCGAAAGGGAATCTTATTCGGAGGGATTAGGTTCCCTGTCCCTTGAAGCTAACGACAAGCGTTTTGAGAAGCTCATGAGGTAACAGATTGATCGACCTCAAGAAGGCCTATCTTTGAAGTGAACGCCGGAAGGACAAGGGCCATTCTACGATATTGAGACGTATGATTCTTGTTTTTTCCCGGGGATGGAGGAAATATTGCAGAAAGAATACTTCTGTGGGGTATAATACAACAGGTAAGATTATCGAGTTGGAGTTCTACACAATAAACACCTATGACATTAGAAACCCACACGAGCTGAGGCAGTGTTTGTAAGATATCAGTGATAGTGACTCGTTCAATGCAGTTGATGACATGTCAGATTTGCTTGGCACTGCATGTATGCAAATGTATCGCTCTATAGAGCAATAGAAAGTCTTCGAACCGATAATTCATCACACATGTTATACAAAAGAAAATTGATGTCTTCTATGTTGTAACGAGGGGCCTTTTGGTTCCGCCGCGCAAAGGCAGGATTGTGGTATAGCAAAAATAACTTGATATTAGTCGACTGATAGAAAGCCGTAATGCTACAGCTTGGAGCATCCTTTGGCTAGTTGTTGCTCTTCAGTTGTCGTTGCAAGGGACTACAATAGGTTGCAGTTGTGGAAACTCAAGAAGGTCACAGCTTCTTCTGTGAGTTCTTCCAGATCAAAAGATTAGCAGCCTACTGATAGCTACCAACAAGCCATGACCCTGCCATATACCCTGGTAGTTCAGTTGGTGAACAATAGCACAATCTCGACTGCAGATGCCACTTCTACTATGGCAGCCGGACGAGCACGAGCCAGACCGAGAATTAATGATTGCTATATGTAAACTAGCTCTATACCGCAGAGTCATGATGAGTTAAGATCGCGAGGCTCTTGAGTTACAGCGAGATTGGTGGCCATGATTCGATCAAAGTTGCAAATTCCTCATGGCCGTAGCGATGGATGTTGTGGACCAAATTCTCACAGTCATATTCAGTCAGGCGTGTGTGCGGCTCGCAGCCGGTTTTCAGGCCGGTGAAGAGGCGACTTGGATAAGGAGTGTATATTGGGTTAGCGTAGCGCCTACAGTGGGGGAGGGAGGGAGTACGATAAACCTTTAGTCTCTTCTATCTTCGTAGTGGATATTTGGCCTAGTTCTACTTTGAAGTTTTAGCAAAGTCTCAGCGATAGCAAAAGATAAGGTTTGGCTAGTTAGAAATTAGAAGGTAAAATATTAAAAGCCCACAGACAAATCGATCGGTCTTTTTCCGATGCCAGTCAACAAACACCCTGGCTCGGTTCTATCTTCTGCCTGGAATAGTACAGCACCGTCATTTCTGCACCTAGACAGCACCCCCATGCTAAGCCAAACTGGTGCACATATATTGCCGGCCGGTCAATCTTTCGCGCTCTGATGAAGATTGATACTAAGCGCCGTTATTAGTCTTGTTCGGTCAAAAGCGGCTTTTTGGTCTGGGGTGGAGATGGTTTAGGAAACTAAATCCAGAGCCTCAAATGGAAGCAGAATATATTAGGGTGCATTGTCCAAGCGGAGAGACAAGACAGACGGCTTATCGCAAGTAAAGTTCTGTCTATTAAGTAATAGATTGCTTAGATTACCAGTCCTTTGGGATAGCTACAGCCAAGATAGAGGTGATGGTATTGGCTTGCACGATTGTTGCGTCACAAAGCCCTTCGGGGTCCATCTCGAGGTTAAGGCGTCCTGCTCCAACCCGTCACTGTAGCATTTATGAGATATTTATCGAAGTCGGGTGAGAATTGCAGTATTCACTAACATGGTGTCGAGATTGGGCGTACGTCATGATGCTTATAGTGGACAGTTCTATTGGAATTATGGTTATCTTCGATGATCCTGGCCGAGCAAAGGCCAGAGCGTCGCATTTGAAGAAGCACTTTCGGGTTTGGAGTCGACTTTTGCGGTGTATTCATCGTTGTCTTAATGTTTCTGGTTGAAAAGACGTTGTTTGTAGACCAGATTATCAAGTGGCACAAAACGGCGAGTTGGCGTCTCTTGCTGCGGTGTTGCGATCTAAGCTCATGATCTCGCAATGTACAATCAACCACATGCAATTGACAAGGCTACGAGTACACTAAATCTTACAGGCAACATGTCGAAGAAGAGCCTCGTTGCTCCTACCTTCATAAAATGAGGATCAAGAAGGGACAAACAAAAACAAACATCACAGTCAACCACGAACTTACCCCAGTCGGCAGGATGCAGAACCCTCTTGCCAAAACAGAGCAGGCGGGCCCCAATTAACATTTTCCGATTGGCCAAGCCAGAGCTTCTTATCTTCCGACCTCCCCCACACGATATTATCTCGATTAAGATCCCGACTCACATTGAATCTATATATCAGAGTCTACTACCAATTTACTCTACTAATATCGACTACTTCATAGTCTACTAAAATCGCAACTTAGCGCCATCTTTACACACGCCTTCGGAAGATTGCCGACTACTGTTTTAGGAAAGGTAGATCTAAACTGACACTATGAACTCTTCCATCTATCAAGTATTTCGCGGCGCTATAATCACCCCGCGCAATGATTCCACTGGAAAGATAGCTCTGTACGATGATGCCACGCTAGTTGTGCAGAACGGCATTATAACCGCCTTCTACCCTAGTCCATCCGACATTCCGGCCACACCCCCCCTCCCAGTTTCTCCGCAGGTTCTACCACATGGCGACTTTCTACTGCCCGGATTCGTCGACACTCACAATCATGCGCCGCAGTGGCCTATGCGAGGCATCGGCCAGGGCTTGCATATCCTCGACTGGCTTGAACAAGTCACGTTCCCGTTCGAGGCCCGGTTTGCCGATGCCGGCTATGCGTTGCGTAGCTACGAGCAAGCAGTCGATGATTTCTTGCGGCAGGGAATCACTACTGCGTCGTATTATGGTTCCAGACACGCCGAG
The DNA here is from genome assembly GCA_001513805.1 of Davidsoniella virescens. Lineage (NCBI taxonomy): Eukaryota > Fungi > Ascomycota > Sordariomycetes > Microascales > Ceratocystidaceae > Davidsoniella > Davidsoniella virescens. The sequence continues at coordinate 16,279 of LJZU01000299.1, read as the reverse complement.
GCAACCAAGATACTAGCTAATATCTGCCTACAAAAGGGCCAGCGAGCTCTGATTGGAAAGTGCAACATGGACAGAAACGCACCAGACTATATTGTTGACGAGAGTACCGAAATATCTTTATGTGAGACTCAAGAATGTATCGACTACATTCGTAGTTTAAGTGGCTGCGAAGATGCCGCGAAAGCTCTTGTGCGGCCGGTAGTAACACCACGGTTTGCCATCTGTTGTACGCCCGAATTACTAGATGGCTTGGGCGGACTTGTGAAACGTGACTCTGAATTATACATGCAAACGCATTTCAACGAAGCTCAGCAAGAAGTCGACTTTACTACCCAGCTGTTTCCACAGTTCAATGGTAGCGAGGCCGATCTCTACGAACACTACGGATTGCTCAATGAACGCTCCATTCTCGCCCATTGTACCGTCATGTCCGACTACGAAAAGGAACGTATTCAAGAATTGGGCTGCGGCGTTGCCCACTGTCCCATCTCCAACATGACCGTTGGTGGCGGTTTCATGGTAGCTCCGATTCACGAATATATGGCCCGCGGCATCAATGTTGGCTTGGGAACCGACAGCGGTGGCGGTTGGGCGTCTCAAATGCTCATGGTCATCAGACAGGCCATGATTGCATCTAATGCGCAGGAGGTCTTCTCCCACGGCGCCGATAAGGCTATTAGCATCGACGAGGCCGTATATCTATCAACACTCGGCGGCGCCAAGGTTGTTGGTTTGGGAGATACAGTTGGCAGCTTTGAGATCGGCAAAGAATTTGATGCTGTGTGGGTTAGCACAACAGTAGGAATTCAAAGTGCTATGACTCCACGCGAAGACGATGATTCTCTACGACGGTTGTTTGAAAAATATATCATGACTGGTGATGATCGTAATATCTCTCACGTCTTTGTTCGTGGCCGTCGTGTAGCTGGAGTTAAAAGTTAGGGTCTATCAAGGGTTATAAAGTCTGGCAGAGTAGAGCACCCCTTTACAGACAGGCGGCATTACGCTAATTTTGCTGTCAATGCTTAGGTTTAGTGCGCTAAAGCAGAACTATTGGCAATCAAGCAGAATAGTAGCCAACAAAGCCTCAAATCCCGCATATGCAACCACTCTCCTACCTGAGTATCCACATCCTGCTCCAGTAGCACGCGCTACCTAATTAGGAACTCGATCCCGATCTCTATACTATCTTTTGTTGTCATATCTGTGCATCGTTCTTATCATGCCGTGGAAGCCGCTGACGCCACCACGCCGGGCATCGCCGGCTATGTATGCTGTGCCGGCAACAATCCTATGCTTGCTCTTATTTGTCATAGTGAGCAAGCCAAATATTGTGTCTGCCGCACTCAAGGACATTCACCTGCCATCGGTGCCGTTTCTGTCGCAGCAAGATGGGTCAGGTCTGAATATCACTGTCTACCGCAATGAGTCGTTTGCGCCGTCACCACTGCCTAAGGGTCATGCTGGGTCAACAGACATCGACGACATAGTCCGCCAGCTTGAAGGCCTGACGCGTGCTACGCAATGGGTCAGTATTGCTAACGTCTCGTTTGAAGGCGAGCTGTTCGAGCCTGAGGGCCTAGTGCGTCTAAGTGATGATCGCTATATCGTCAGCGCCGGCGAGTACATCGCCCCCGTAGTCAAGGACCCGGCTACTGGTAACTATACGAGTGTTGGAGCCGGGTTTGCGCACTTGATGGTATTCAACGGCAAGGGCCAGCGTATCGCTGATGCGTCAATCTCGACGCTTGGATCGACCGAGTATCATCTAGGTGGGATAGACTTCGACGGCGAGCATATATGGGGCACAGTGGCGGAGTATCGTCCAGACTCATCGGCGTATGTGTTCCGCGCCTCGCCATATACACTAGAGCCCGAAGTTCTGCTACATTATGAAGACCATCTGGGCGGCATCGTGCACGACACAGCGACTAATGATATCACATGCCTTACATGGGGTGGTCGCAAAGCTTTCACATTTAAGCTAGGAAGCGAAACGACAACTGATGCTGCTGCTCAAAGCTCAGCGCTCAAGACGGAAACACCGCACCTAATCCGCACTAAAGACAACTGGTCGTACTTTGTTGACTATCAGGACTGCAAGTGGCTTGGCCGTCTACCAGCTACCGACACGTCAGTCATGCTATGCTCGGGTGTGTCCCGACTTGCTGATGATTATGTGTTGGGTGGTCTTGCCTTAGTGGATGTTAAGACACTGGAGCCAATCGTCGAGGTCCCGATCACTCTAGCCAGTGTCAAGGGCACCCGAATTACCATGAACCCCATGGACTTGGCTATCGTGAACGGCAAGTTACGTCTCTACTGGCTGCCAGACCAACACGATAGCACATTATATATCTACGAGGTGCAATCATGATAGCTGAAGCGGCTTGGAAGAGTAGGTCTTGCTAGAATAGCCCCGAGGGGTTTTGTCTTTTTATCGTTGATGGAAGTTGATAGATAAATACTTGTGAATCCAGTCAGTAATGCTCTCTACAAACATTGGTTTGTTCTATCACCCTTCCTATCTTGGTTCATGCGTAGGCGTAGTTACATCCACAGCGCCCTTCACAGGACAACGAACATGCTAAGAAATATGACTACAAAGCCTGATGATGTTTTGGCATATCTCCCGATTTGGGGGTAACAAAGACTCGAATAATAGCCTAGATGTTCTCATCGTAGCAATATACATACAAATAGTACTATCCTCGATTTGCCTATCTTTGAGTAATATATCACGCTGATATTTTGACTGATGTTTTCGTTTATTCTGTGCCAGAGCTTCCTTCGTTGTAACATCCGCTTGGACTTAAGATCGGGTATAGTTCATACATATGTATGTGGGCCATTATCTTTTTTATCATCATCGTCCCGCCCCCAAAAAGTGAAGATAAAAGTTGCATAGTTATAGCGAGTACTGTCATGGGGCACTGTCATTGCTTGTCATTTTTGAGTCTTGGCACCGGTGATCTTCCAAAAGACTTGAGGACGGCCATTATTCCGACGAAGCATTGCCAAGGCGGATTGACTTGTACTGTGATTGTGTATGATATTGGCTACCCATAATATTTATACATATAAACGATATGTAGAGTTAGGAGTTGATGCAAAGATCAAAAATCGGCTACACCAGCAAGGTTCCTTTTTTCCAACACCTTCGGAGGACACGGTCTAATAGCGTTTTTTGTCTATTTTCACTCGCGACTGACGCGGTACTTTCTGAGATCTTTTTGATAATAATGGTGGCATTACGAGAAGGTGATAACATTTCCGGATTTTATTACCAGACAGAGTTAAACGGCTTCTTTGCTTAAGGCAAATAGGTCGCCAATTCCTTTTTTTTTTCTCGTCTAGCCAGTCAAGTTCATAAAATCACAGAAACGACATTACATCGAGATAAGAGATCGATGCCGACTATGGATAGTTAGTGCCACGGCTTTAGCACTTACCCCCCTAGGGCCTTGATTCCACGCCATGACCAGCTGATATGGAGCTAGTGCAGGATTTAGAGCTTGCCCCAAAGATAAGATTTCCTTGATAGAATTCATGTCTTCACGGGGTTTAGTTTGTCAATTTCGTAGTAGAGGAGAACATAGTCCATACCTAGAGATATCGGTGGAAGATTAAAGCGAACATCTCGCCCGAGAATTACTGCTAGCTAGTTGAATATCATATCGGACCGTTATCGCCAATATCGACATCAATATATCTATGTAGGCCTCGACAGTATCTTTATATTGCCTCTTATGTAATATAAGATCTTCTTAATATAGCGCAAAAGTCCGACGTAGATACTTGCATGTAGAATATAGATCTTGCTATCTGAGCCTTGTTATCTACCTAATATTTGACAGATAGAGTTAGAATAGACGTTTTGTTATCTGCAGAGTACACGCAATTATGTGAGATAACTCATGCTGTATATACATCTTCTATATTGTGATTACTGATTGAATGGATATCTCATGTAATATGTCATGATGAAAAAGATCAGTTCCAGGTAGTATATCTCGTAAACTGCTCACAAGCTTCGCAATAGAGTATGTATCTATATTGAACCAAAAAAATGTATCCGCAACTCTTACTTAGAAGTTCCTCTAACCATACCTTGAGATATACATTCACATGTTCAAAAACAAATAGTTAGGAACAAACCACAGACTTCCATCTCAGCATCGTGGCCAGCGGGCGTTGACAAAGCCTAAAGGAAGTTCAAGAGATCCCAAGTTCAAACTGTCATCTAAACAATTAGGCACAACCCCAAGATACAATCTTCACAGCGGCCCGCCTCCAAGAGCCTTGAATGATCGACCCCTTCTTTTCTCTCGTTTCAAAAGGACGGGAGTAAACGATCAGAAAGACTAGAAACGGAATCTGGAGAAAGATGAAAACACCATGAAAATCAATATTGCCATGCTCTTGCGGGCGTTGTGGTGTTGCATTATAAGAAACTCCCGAAACGTGTGGGAACTAGCTCTCAAGTAGCTGAGTCTCGAGGTGTGGCGTAGCCAAGAAATTTACACGATCTATTGCGGGCGCTGGAACGAGGGGAACTACTAGTTTAAGTATCGATGGAAGTGGTATGGGATCTGGATTTTAATAGCTGTATGGGTAGCTAGTAGTCGACATTAGTCTATTTATATTCGAGAACCTCAAACAATAACATACATTGGTTTGATAGCATGAATAATCGTTAATATAAGGTACACATAGGTAGACATCAGTTATGACATTGTTTGGGTAGATTATTTCTAAGTAGACTCACTAACTAAGCCATATCAATTTATACAAAACATAATATGGCACCCTAGGAGTTCTACAGTACTATCGAAGAGTCTTGAGTCTATGATAGATAGCCAATCTTGTTGCATCCGATATGATAAGGGAGTGGCGATGAGCTCATTCGTCGTAACCCTAACTCCAAAGTGACGATCGTCTATTCGATATAGCTCTAATCAGGGTTATGTAGTGAAAAGGCAAGACGGGATGAGGATTGGCCTATTAATCTGTGTAGAGATATAGAGTATTTCTAGGTTATATCAAGCTTTTCCATGTTTTATGTTAAGGGTTAAATTGCAATCATAAAGTTCAGCCCGTTCCACCGATGATTTCGTACCGATATAGAAGATACATAGCTGAAGCCGACCAATATCCAGAAAAATCCAGCCATGTCACAAGTAACTAATAACTTGCCACTTTGTCGTCGTTACGTTTATATGTACTTGATATACCCGGCCTCCCTTTGGTGTAAGAAGTAGCGATCTACTGCAGCTAGACACAGTGGCGTTCACAGAGCCTCGCAAAGTACTTTTGTATCTTTCGACATGTACATATCTCTTGAAGTCACTGATGATATGATATGGATGATCACAAGAGCGTTGGAGACTTTGATGGGCAACATGCTTGCCAGCTGGGGCTTATTTGAACAACAAATGCGTTATATCTAGCTTGTCAAACTAAGTAATTCCGCATCAATATACAATTCCATAATGTCTCATAACTAGCTGACATCGGGGCTTACGTAGTAGGAATTTCAAAGAGGAAAACAAAATACTCATGATAGCGTGTGCCGAGGCATTATCGGAAACATTTCTGATATTACTATAACGAGTGATTTCTCATGTTCTTCGTGAATGGTAAGTATGATGTACTTCTTCTTTGGTTGCCCACCTCTCATCTTACGTTTTTAACTTCAAGATACATCTATAAATAATCTATCATCACTCACATAACAAACTTACTTCTTGATCTCAAACATCACTACTTGTTTGAATTTTACATATACTTTCGAGTTACACATATACATCTTATTACAATAACACCGTTTCAGTCATGATAATTCTTAACGCATCCAGAGAAATTTCTGGTAACAGCTCCATGCTCATGCGCGCTCTCACAGCTTTCAATATCGATATTAGATGTACTCTTCCTTCCCCCCCCCCCCCNNCCCCCCAAGGCCGAGTTATGGAGTTAAGAACGAAAGTCATCAAAGAAGCTCAAGGTCTAACTACAGACCAAAAAGGCTAGATCACAGGCGCAAGTATAGTCGTTGTGTTGATCATTGCGTATACCGTGTAGTACTATTACGACAAGAATAAGAAGAAGGAGCAGACACAGCATACCAAGCTTGCTCAATAAGATGAATCAAACTAAAGAACAACTATTGCCAAGAGCTAGTTTGGGTCTCAATCAAAGTTCGGCTTAGTTGCGGCAATCTTTTCGACAGCAGCACGGTGGTGAAGATTATTCAAGCTTTTTCTGCTAAGGGGATAAAAGGTATAGGAAGTCTGATGAGCTTTAGTTTTGGTTGAAAATTATTACGCTTGGGGTGTGAGTTCGAGGCTGTTTCGAATATGGAAGTTTTGAAGAGGGTCATTCTTTTGTTTTGTGTTAAATGGTGTGGTTCATTCATGCTATTGTACGTAATGTTTCAATTGTTTGGTCAATATAAACATAATATGCTGTTATTTCATTAGGGATAACACTAAGATTAGCACGTGTAACATGAGGAACAATCATCAGTAAGGGTTTACACTTGCTTGCTCACTACAGATCCTTCAGCAAAGTCCATTGTCTAATTTGAGGATTTGAATCTGACAATGCCATAAGCGATACCCACTCGTGATAAAGATGCCAAGAAAGATAAGAAAAGATCAAGCTGATGCAAGCCCTTCATCCGGTAGTCAGCAGTGCCTTAGGCCTCCCTGTCTTTTCTTTTCTTTTCTTTTTCTGTTTAGGCCTAACTAAATATTTCGGTGTAACAAAGCAAGCTAACGCAGAGGCTAAGCATGAGTGGCCTCTTCATAGTTGTCAAAGTGAATTAAGATTACGTTGGATTAGGGGATTGGGTTGGATCAAGTTGAACAAGACCCCTCAAATGATGGAAATTTTAGTCGCCATTTTTAAAAATTTGAATGATCTTACTGAACCTCTTCTTTGAGAATAAATATCCCTCTCTCACCTGATTACCATACTTCGTGATTCTTAATTTTTTGGGACTCTAAATTGCCCTATCCAGATCGGGACATAATTCAGCTAGCTTGAATGAAGCTATATAGCACCTTCGACATCTTCCCAGTCTCACTCAAAAGAACCGATTACAATGGCCGCCCAACACAATCTTATCACACGCGACGTGATGCATCCCCGCCACTCTAGCCGCCACAAGACTACCATTGTTATTGCTGGTGGCGGTGGTGTAGGTGTAGACACAGAGACCATAATCATCATCGTATGCATTGTTGGTGTGATTCTCTTAGCCATCGGTTTATACTTCCTCGTACGCCACCTGAAGAAGCGCCGAGAAAACAAGCGCGAGCTGATCCGCAGCACCGATGATCTCGAAGAAGGAGTCTCTACGAACAGAGGCGCCCCTTCTACCATCACCACAACAACAGCTGAATCAGACAGCCTCGCTGGCGGTGCGGACGAGAAGAAGCAAGACGGAACGACTGCTCAAAGTAATAGACGCTACAGCCAGGATGGAGACGATGAGCACCCGTATGAAACCGGCACGGTATACGATCCAGTTATTGTTAAGCCGTCAGACCAGCCAAACCCGGACTACTATGGCGCGGGGTCACAATTAGACTCGACTAATAAGCTTGAGAGAAGGGGAAGTCACTGATGGAAACGGAGACATTATGGTGACACTATTCCGTACAAATACGCGCGCTTGCACATATAGAAAAAGAGCCGTTTTATCTACTTATCCCTTGTGTTTCTGAGCCGTCTATCTATTGACATGGGATCAAACCTGATCTGCAGAAATAACCTGATATTGTATGGCTTTATATTGAATAAAGATTCATAGTTAGAAAACGGAATAGAAAACAAAAGAATCTTAAAATGTGGTCCGAGGGAACGCTACGTAAATTAAGCCTAGCCCTCACCGTGAAGGAAAAGTCTGCCTTTCTATATCAGCAGCAGTATTTCAGTGGACAATAAATAGAGCAGAAAAGCCCACGGTATGTTTTATTCGCCCGGAAACTTACTGAACAAACTCTGACAAGCATAGAGAGACATTCAGCCATCATAAAGCGCAGCGGAACACGAGAAAGTCGGGCGGTGCTGACGTTGTACTTCTGCGATTTAACTCCTCTAGTCCATTATTAGTACTACGATACGAATACGTAGATGTTTGATGTGATGTACAGATATGGAGCTGGGACCCATACAGTTGACTACGTCAAAGAAAAAAATACAACCGCACGTTGATCTGGCTTCGATGCCTGCTTATTCAATATCCATCGGACTCTGTAAGATGAAGATAAAGATCGGCTCCGGATGTCCGCATTCATGAGCATAAGCAAAAGAAAAATAACAAGCGCTAAAACGGATGATTTCACGCATCGCTAACTTTGGTGACGTTTTCGGGAATCATTAAAATAGATAAACCAAGAGATCAGGGAGTTTCGGCTATATTCGAAAGGGAGAGCAAGAAAATGACATCTCTAGAGTTTAATCGGGCGACAAAATGGTACATGAATATGCTTGCAAAAAAAAAAAAAGGGCTGTAAAATCTCACTATAGCTGAATAACAAGAAGGCTCTTTCTAGTTAAGCCCGGTTTATTCCTTTGAATCCCAAAAGCAAGTCTACTGTATAAAAGATAAAGAGCTTGGGAATTATATCGTGCCTTTATTTCATTCTCCCCGTTCTTCTACCTCTTCTGATCATTTCTACGATATATCCTCATTTATCTCAAGCTTGTCAAAGTTGAGAATTCAAAAGCTTGTTTTGTTAGACGCGAGCCTTGCCAAGCCTTGGCATTCTTCACTTATACACGCCAAGCTTACATCTATCTACTCATTTTCTTTACTCTTCTCTATACCACAAACAAAATAGCTACTCGACTTACAAAATGGTCATCGACTCTACTACAACAACCTTAGTGCGGAGGTCTTCACATAAACCCCGCTTTGCCCGCGGTGGTGTCATCGGCATCATCATCGCCATCGTGATCATCGTCACCGTACTCGCTGTAGTCTATCTCATCTTACGTCGCCGCAAGCAACGTACAGCTACCAAAAACAGCACCCAGCCTATCATTCAGCAATACAGCCAGCCACAATATCCTCCTCCTCAACAACAGCCACAGCAGTTCCAGCCTAGTAATATGTATCCTCCGCCTCAAGGACCGCCTCCTCAGCAGTACCAACAGCAAGATGCCGCTATCCCTATGGATAATGTGCCCCCGGCCTACTCTGGCACTGCCTACGACCCGCATATGCCCATAACACAACAGAACCCGAACTACTATGACCCTCCCAAGCACTAGGTCGTCGGACTATCGAGCCTTGGAAAGAGCCAGCTTATCATCGGGATATAGAAGGGAATACAGATCAGGGTAGTTAGTTGAAAGGCAGCTAGTTTGTGTGGTTTGTCCTTTTCGTTATTTTTCTATGATATCGTAAATTCTTGAAAAAAGTACTTCTACTGTGACTATTCAATACGGCAACTACATTCACATCCATATAAACATCCCATACTACAACAGCTACTATCTAGACCTCCAACTCGGCCTCATTCATGTTGCGGATGAACAGGCTGTACCACTTGGCACCATTGACCAGTGCCTTAACACTAGCATGCTCGTTGACTGTGTGGACTCCGCTGCGTAGAGGATCCTTGCCAGTGCCCTCATAGTGGGGGTTCCAGCGGAAGATGTGATCCGTGACGTCCCAGTAGTAGCGTGTATCCGTGTTTCCTGTCATCAATCCCGGTGCTACAATAATCTCTTCACCGTATAGCGCACGTGCCGTACCTGAAAGTACCTTGTAAGGGGTCAAGACGTCCGTGTTAGTCGGGGTGACAGGCGCCGGCTCCAACGAAGCAGGCCAGGCAACTAGCTTGATCGAGCCCTCCACTTCTTTAGCCTCCGTGAAGGCATCCAGAGTCAGGTTGTACTTTTTGGTAATGGCTGTGGCGAGGCGGGTGAGCTTGTTCTTAACTATCGGCGTAGATTCACCGACGTTGACACGGTGGTTAACGGAGAGCACCACGCGCTCGGGTAGAGCGTTGATCTTGACACCGCCACCAATGATATCAGCTGCCACGGAGGTTGTGTATAGGAATTTAGTGCTAGGCTCCAGTCGGGCAGCCTCAAGCGCCAACTCGTCTTTCTTAAGTGAGGACGAAAGGTGTTTCTGGCTAACACGATCACCGAGCAGTTTTGACAGAGAGGGGGGGAAGTCCTTAGCATTTTCGTTGGAGCACTGTAGAAGAGACAGGTATGGGTTTTCATCATACAAGTATGGCTCATACTGGGCACGCTCGATGAAGGTAATCAACTCAGCCATGACGCCGATAGCGTTATGCTGAGGTGGTACGGATGAGTGACCGCCGGGAAGACGAACAATGACATCAACATCGATGTAACCCTTTTCGGCAACTGCAGGGACGGCAAAAGAAGAGCCCCATCCATTCATGAAGCCTCCACCCTCATCTACGATAGCAGCGATACCCTTAGGGCCATAGCGTTCCAGGATAAACGGCGCTAGATGGCCGCCACCCTCGTAACCCGAGATCTCCTCGTCGAAACCATATGATAGCACCAAAGTACGGTTGAGTTCGATGCCGAAGCTTAGCAATTCTTCAACTGCTGCTAGCTGAGCCGCCAGGGTGCTCTTGCAGTCAAGCGATCCACGGCCCCAGACAGAGTCGCCATCAAAGTGGCCACTGAAGGGTGGGAAGGTCCATTGACCCCAGGTAGTAGGGTTCACGGGAACGACGTCTTGATGGGCCATGAACACCAAGGGCTTCAAAGACGGGTCACTTCCCTTCCAAGTGTACAGCAGACCGTGGGTGTTGACCTTCTCCAGAGTGAGCTTCTCATGCACAAGAGGATATGTCTTCTCTAGATACGCAGCGACCTTTTCGAATATGTCCCAGCGCGGATCGACGCCAATATTGCCCATGTCATCGAAGCTCTCGCTGGGAATCTGCACCATACCCGAAAGCTGGTCGATGATCTTGTTCTTGAAATCATCAGAATCTAGAAAGGAATCTAGCTTGATCGATGCTTCCGTCGCTGTCGGGAAGATAGGGTCAACCTGTGTACATTGCGCACTATTAGAGGAAAGACGTTTGTCATTGTCATGCGCTTCGTAGTCCAAAAAGCGAAAGTTGTGGATGGCGTTGATGAGCGATAAGAAACCAACTGTATAACAGATCATGGAGATGAAGCTAGGGCGGGTACGGCGTGACACACTCTGATTGTGATTGTTGGGCACAGGGAGCCCATCGGCCAGGGCAGCCTTCTCGGTGACCATGGTAATAGTGATTTATGTGATGAGAGCAGTAAAGATGTGTGATTATAGACAATCGCTTGTCGAGATTACGGGGTGAAAGAAAGATGAAATCTGATATGGGTTGTCTTGCTCTTTAATAGTACATAGAGTGAATATCACAATGCGACCGACATTTGCGCATTTAGGCGGTAAAACACGAGCTTGCGTGATGGTTCTTGAAAGTCCTAGACGAAGTGTTACCCTAATGTCGGCCAAGAGCCGGTAGGCTATGAGTACTTCGAGTGGGATTACATCTAGAAAGGCAGGTCAAAGCATCTTGATAGAGCTCTACACAGCTAGAATGTAGCAGTCAGTTAGGCAAACCAGAGGTGCATGGTTTTCGTACACGCCCCCTCACAAAAAAGACCTAGTGGGAAGCTTTCCCCTGGGCATATAGTTATGTACATGTATGTATATTTATATGCAACGATTGCTACTGTATGCCGATCTTCACAGACTTCTGTTATCATTGGCATCAAATGTAATGCACATCGCCTACTATTCACTTAGGATGAGATGGTTATCAAAATTGGGCCCCGCACCCTTGTTGCAGCTAACCTAAAGCAACCGCTCAGGGTAGTCGCAGCATTTATTAATTTGTAGGTATAGTACCTTTATCGGTTTGACTAGAGCTTGAAGTTCACTGCGAAGAACTTAATCGTAGACAGCCCGATGATTATTGCTAATGCCAGAGCAACTGCAGAAGAAGAGTCAGATGATGCCATTCGGCAGTCAAAATCCAGAATCACATTAAAGTTAGTAAAATCAGCACTTTTTGGGTCGTGAGTATGTGTATCATTACCCTAGGTTTGTTAGAAATCTGGGACGACATGGTTGAAGAGTGTGATTTATATCTCCTAGTGATCATGATGATGATGTCTTCGTAGCCTATCCTCACAAGTAAGCCACTCATAAACTACACATAAGGCTTTAATAGAGTTCGATGACGATAACTTTTGACCCTGTTAGGGTTACATGATGTGGTGATAAATTTGGCGACCTGGATCGCTAATCAAGGATCGACGACCCGACATCTGCCATCTGCCATCTGCCATCTGCCATCTGCCATCTGCCATCTGCCATCTGCCATCTACCATGCGAGGTTTATCCGTATCCCCAGCATGAGGCCGGTCTCGATCGATCCCTGTATGCCACGATGATAAACCATGGGCCTGAGGAAACATTACACTAGGTTTTTCACCATGTCTCAGAGACGACGAACTTCAAGGACTTTGCTGCGAGATCAGTCTTCAACTAAAAGGGAAAAAAAGGAAAAATAGACTGTTCCTGTGATGAAGCTGTAACGGGACTTTGAAAACAAAGCGGCCCGCCGTAGCCCAGCTATAACCGGCGGCTGAATCAAGCGCTAAGTGGGCTTTGGCCGCAAAGAGTGAGAGAACTTTTTCACTTTGCTTAGCCAGAGAAGAACAAATAGCCAAACTAGTGCAATAGTATACAAATAGACTTTGTGTAAGTGAAGGGTTTGGTTAAACAAGGAACACAAGGCCCTTGGAATTAGCCATTGATTGACAGGACAATTGATCTGCTGATCTGTCGACTCTATTTGTTTATTTTGCTCAAGATGAGGCGTGGGAAAGCACGGCTTTGAATTTTCCTAAATGACATGAGAAAAAAACCTTTCTCAGCTGCAACTTCTGACTCCAACGGCATTGGCAATTGCTTTGCGTTGATCCAAACGTGCATGCATGTAAACACTAAGCTACTAAGAGATTGTTCTCAAGTTTCCGATTTGAGAAGGCGCCCGGGCTCCTGCCTCTCCAGTAGAAGCCTTTAACTCAAAAAGGTGGGGTTCTTCTAGTGGGATGGTAGTTATGTATTTCCTTCGCTGCCGTAGCTTCCCTACGCAAAAAAAAAAAGGAATGCGCCTCAAAAGTTTTCTTCTGCAGCTTGTTTTCTTGATCTTTGCAAATATAATTTATTTTCTTACTGGCGTTCAATTCTTACCTCCTCTTCTCTTCCTCTCTGCTGATATATCGATTTCAGTCTTGCCACTCCATCGTCAATCTTGGGCTGTTCCGGTCTTCCTAGATCTTCTTCTTCTATACTATATCATTTACCTACCATATATACAGTTGCCCATCATGGTTGAGAAGCTCTACGTCACTTACAACGATGTGAGTCTATTTATTCCCCTCTCTCACAAAGCCTGCTTGATCATATGTTCCGCCACTACGATGCGCAATATCTACAAATCCATCTAAGACCATCTACCAAGCGTTTGCGCAAACAATACTACCTCAATTGCTAACAAATTGATTCTTTCTTCTCCCGCAATAGGTGCACAAGTTGTGCCAGGAGACAGCCCCCAAGATTCTCTCTGACTTTCAGCCTCAGCTGATGATCGCTATTGGCGGTGGTGGCTATGTCCCCGCGCGCATCCTTCGCTCGTTCCTCAAGCAGCCCGGCTCACCCAATATCCCTATTCAGGCCATTGGTCTTTCGCTTTACGAGAGCCTCCCCGAGACTAGCGGTGGTAACGCTACCCCCGGTGCCGTTGAAACTCCCGGTACTAAGGTTACGCGTACCCAGTGGCTCGATCTGAGCTCTCTCGGTGAGATGGAGGGTCTCATTGGCAAGAACATTCTCATCGTCGATGAGGTTGATGACACTCGCACCACCCTAGAGTACGCCGTTAAGGAGCTAGAGAAGGATGTTGAGATTGCCAGACAGCGCCTCGGCTCTACCGCGCCCAAGACTCAGTTCGGCATCTTTGTTCTACACGTAAGTTTCATCTGGTCTCCAAACCTTCCGGGCTGTAACCATCTACTAACCAGAATCTCAACACAGAATAAGGACAAAACGAAGAAAGGCTTTCTACCCCCAAGCATCACTGACTCCAACCGCTACTTTGCTGCCCGCACCGTCGGCGACGAGTGGATCTGCTACCCTTGGGAGGCTGTCGACATCGACGAGCATGACCAAAATGCTGCCATTGCTTCCAACAAGTCGGCCAACGCATGAGCATCAACCAGGGACAGGAGGGAACCAGCTAGAGAAACGATTCAACGATATAAACTTTGATAAAAAAGCCTTAATTGGCGCACAAAGGCCGTACCCGTACATATACTACGCGGGAATAGGGCCACAAACTAGATGCGGCGAGGCAGCTTGGCGCTCGCAAAGTGTACCGATTACTTACTCGGTACTTACACAAGATGTACATGACATGTCTATTTTCAATACTACTATTGTTAGGTCATAGTAGAACTATGTATAGAAACTTCAGCATATCAGATTTGTCCAGACCAAACATCTTTTCTCGACATACTGTACTCGCCTATATGGACATTGTAACACGTTCGTTAACATGCCATTAGATAGACGTAACGTAATTCAATTTCAGGTCCGCGAAACAAGCCAGCCAAAAAAATAGCTTACTTGACCAAGAATACCACCACCCAGAATATCACCAAAAAGAAGGGGAACTCCCTATTCAAGGCTCTCATGATGCGTAATCTGGGAATCGAACCCAGGGCTAATCGAAATCATTACCAGATGGCAACGATTAATGTTACCACTACACCAATTACGCTCGTGATTGCTCGATGATAGTCGTGATACTAGTGGCTTTATCAAGTGTAGTGATTTGTGCCGGAGGTTGAACTAGTCACTTTGTACCCAATCATCACTTACTTAAAGGTCCAAAGCATGGTGATGAAGGTTCCAGAGCGGGCACATGAGTCACGGAAGCTGACAGTAGAAAAAAAACACTAAGCCCCTAGGAAATAGATAGAAGTGGCGCCTACAGTACTCTCAAGACGGTAAATTGGACCACTTGACATAGCTCATGTAGTACAGGAGAAATATGACTTTGTCTAAACAGCTAAGGAGGGATAAGCCGCTTTCACAGCATAGATACCAAGGGTGGAAATCCTTGACAAAGCGAAGACAACTGTGCCGTTAAGTGGAATATAGTATAAGAGGCAAAATCTATATACTGTGGCACTTGAGGCATATAGCCCTAAATTGTAATAGTGTAGCAGAAATGCAAGTAAAACTAGAGTATCATATTCCGGCAACGGAGTCTCACGGTAGACTTTCCAGAGCATGGTGATGGAAGCAGCAGGGTCTTAGATATGAGGAATAGTAGCAATAACTTCCTTCTATGTCTGCCACTACGATAACTCTACCAAAGTTGAATCGGCCTATAGTCCTTGGCTAGAACTAGATATGGTAGATTCAACAAGTACCACGACCCCTGGCAACACAATGGACTATGAGTATTAGACCTACACTCAACTAAAGGGCAATTGTGTATACATAAGATACTTCCGAAGCCATAAAATCTAAGACTTCTATAAGGTCCTCTGGATAACAAGTCATTCCGCCAGTGTGCCAGACCGATATCTTATCTTTCCAAGAGAAACTTGAAGGATGCCCCGGTATCAACCACAATGGGAACTGCAACAAAAAGATAGAAGTTTTGAAGAGCAAACCCAAGAGAGAGACGGGAGATGGTCTAAAAGAATACAAGATAGTTGCTCTATTCTATATAATGAGATCCCAGTACGTTTTTGCAAAGATTGTCCAAGATATTGGCAAAAAGATAAGTTATATAAAATCCCCAAAAAGACATACAACACCTAGTATCCCCACTTGGTGACCCACCATAGTACTAATTGTGCCTATATATTATATTGTGTCCAGAAATCAATAGTATTAGTGACAAGAATAGTATGAAGAATAGAAACAAAAATAAAAGCAAACCCCGAAGATCATCATCATGACCTTCCTATCCCAAA
>LJZU01000298.1:0-15582 GCA_001513805.1 Davidsoniella virescens | reverse complement strand
ATAACTCCCATTCTTTAAGACAAGAGTCGCATGTTGGCTCATCTGTTGGATGAATATGATTTGGAAAAAATAACCGATCGCTTGGGGAGGCTGGCCTTTTAAACTTCTGCCTGGCCATTGCACTATATGATAGTACCTGATCTATATATGTTGGGAAGAGGGGATCTTCAATTTCCATTTGAGCTTTGAAGTTCCGCAGTGCTCCCAACACTATCTTTGGAGGAGCATCTATTTGGCCTTGTCGTAGGAATTGCCCTTGTTGAAGTAGTTTGCCAGCATCNNTCGTAGAGATGTGGGAAAATCGTATGACATGCTGCTAGCAGCTGCAGCCGACTGAGTTTGCCCACCTGATGCTAGGCAAGTTAAGACAACATTGTGTTCTCCAATACGTCCAAAGGTGTAGATATTGGAACCTGTAAGGGCCTGGTGTTCGGGATGACCATATTCTTCATCAAGAATCAGTTTTGCAGCAGCTAATTCTAGAGGTAAAGCACATATCCACCCGATCTCGTAGGTGTCTCTTCCTGGAGATAGAGACGCCATGACGAGAGATGCTCAAGTAACAGTGGGGGGTGTAAGAAAGATGGCAAATGAGAGAAAGAGTTCCTAAGAGCACGAAGATGGGATGTATAGTCAAAAACTATTACTAGTTATCAAAACATTATTAGAGACATCGAAAGAAAGCAGAATATATAGAAATAGCCAATAGAGTGCGGGGCTGTGTTCATATTGCCCAATAGTCGAAATATCAGAAGTACATACATATTCATGTATATGTATGACTATAGTTACGTCTTTGTAGTCAATGCCTAAAATGCAGAATTGCTTACCCCACTTGTCATATGGCTTATGTGGTAGTTCTAACGTACATATGCACAAGATGATCACCAACAGTTGCTCGTAATGTTCTCGTGGCTTACTATTTACTACGTTGACGAGTCATAAACAAATTCAGATAGGATGTGCAAAGAGCGTTCTTACTAATGTGCTCCAACATAACTGTTTTGTTGCTGGGTCGACAGTCATGGTTCTCACACCTTTGTTGATCTTTTAATGGTACTATGCAGTTGATTATGAATATATTACACTTCAATAATGTAATTATTCGCAAATGTGTAAAAGATGACAACTAACTAGCTACATTGTCAACCTTTTTTTTTTACAACTATTGAGTAAATTGAGCTATGAAGTTGCCGATAGTTAGTGATCTTTTCACTTTTTAGTTACACACTAACATCAATCTATTTATCACGTCATCAAGATAGGAACAAAAAAAAGCTTCAATTTCTACTTGAGAAAGTATAAAGTATAACAATATTCACATTAAAGTATGACTTGTCAACTGGTTACATAGTTATACAAGAAATCGGGATTAATTAATGGGTACAAGGGTTATACATAGCTAGTAGCGTTTTCCAATTCAGCAATCTGTTGATTTCGAGTGACCCAAGGAGTTCTCAAATGCTCATCATTATTAACAAACAAGATCTAGCCTTAGACCAAGTCAAGCAATGATTCTCAGAACCGATGGGCCCGTCAATCGAGACCAAATAAACAGCTCAAGGTTGAAGTTAAGTCTTCATTTATATTAACAAATCGTTAACATCAACTACATGATTGAAATGTGGGTCAAGAGCCATTGAAGCTCTTACCTTCCCTAGCGGCAAAGAAACCACTTTACAATTTACACTTTACGAAAAAAGCGTGCTTTCCTTCTCTATAGCCCGACAACGTCATATCTGTATCTTGACAACGTTAATTCACACCATATTCTCCTTTATAGCTTATCTAGTATCTAGACCAATCAGCTATCAATTTAGATGGCTCGTCGACGCAAAGAACAGTCCGCCGAGGACATCAAACTCAACCAGCCCGACCGTACCGGACCGACTGAAGAAACACTAATCGAATGGGCCACAAAACGCGACCTCTTCAACCAAGCCGCAGCCGCCCAGGCCAAGAACAAAGCAGCCGCATCGTCATCATCTACTAGCGGCAAGAATGGCAAGAAAGAGCCGAAAATCAGCAAGATCAAGATCAGATCGCGGTCTCAGGCGCAGTCGGGCTCCGAGAATGGCGATGACGGCGACGATGAGGCTGAGGACGATAGCGACGATGAGGACGAAGGTTTGACACCTGGTCAAGAACGTTTTATGGATTGCTTGCTATGGAGCATCAGCTTGACCATGATACACTTCACTTTGGATGTGTTCGTGTACCAACAGTACGGCGAGGAGCTCGAATGGAGGGTAGTGTTGCAGCATACGCCGCCTGCATTCTTCAGTATGTTTCGCTCCCTATTATCAATATCACCTAGAAAAGTGCATCTTTCATACTAACCTTTCAATTCCATCACTCTAGTTATCGCCCTACTCTTTTGGGTCATGCACGAGACCCCCGCCAACCCCAGATTCTTCCCGTTCACACCACTCTCATGGCAACATAATATGCGCCAGGCCGTATTTCTTGCTGCTAGTATAACGTGTGGCTGCTATCTCATCCATATCACCAATGAATATAGCTACATCGCCGTTATGCGCCAGGCACCCATGACTGGAGTTATTTGGATCTGGTCGGTAGTCGAACTAGACTTACCATGGGCGGTTTTAAGCGTGATAGCTGAAGCGATATTTTTGAAAACGGGCGGCTATACCATCATGTAGTGAAGTATGATGCCATTGATATATACCATACTAGAAGGCATAAAAGTAATACCAGAAATATATATATAGCATCTATATAAAGTCATTATTCGTATCTATATTCATCTCTGTAGCATGGAAGCTATGTACAAGCATGTAAGCTATACAGCGTCTCTCGAAGTCACTACTAGCCTATGTGTCAATTGTCCCTGTTCCCACGCTGCCACAACATTCTTTGGGTAGTCCAATGCTCTCATGATATCTACTTCTGAGTATCCCCACGACCCAACATAGATGCAGATTGTCTGGCACTCTATCATAGCTCGTCTCATCGCAACGCTGACATCACACTGGACCAACAACGCATACCACCAAGCCAGGAGAACCAAAGCCGGTAAGTCTTTAGATGCTAAAAGCTGCTTATATCGAGCATCCATATGCTTTAAGAACGCAAAAAGCACCACTGCGTTGTTGTCCCCTCTATATTTATAATCTAGACACTGCGCAGCGATGCTCGCAGGGCCGTGATACGGGTTACAAACTCTTGTACTCGCACTATTCAAGTCTAGTAACTTCAGCAACTCTGGCGGTAAGCGCGCAAACTCAGCACTGATACCATCAGACGGGACGATCTCCCGAGGAGGCGTGCGCATAGTATTGTCATGGAATAAACTATTTGGCCGGAACGGCTGCACAGCATCAAAGATAGTCTGATTACCTTGATATATCTCAAGCCACTCTAGATCCGTCGACGCTGGCTGGCGGATAGGCCAAGCGTTATACGGACCACGGGAATCGTAAGAGGCGAACATGAGATGGTTGAGAAGCACAGCGGCAGCCCAGAGCGCGTCTCGCTCAGCCAAAGCGATGGGCTTGGCGATCTTGGAGCTCAGAATAGTGGCGATGTGATATCTGTGGAATTCGATTGTGGACTGACAGACAGGCGGAACTGACGCATGGAATGGGGCGGGTAGAGAAAGCAAGACGGTGGGCCTGCCGTTAAAATCTGGTAAGGAAAAAGATAACTGTGGCTGTGTAGTTTGATTTTTGGTGTCTGAACCATATTTCTGCGTATCTTGGAAGGCGGCCCCGAGTGCCAATATGCCGTGCAGAAGCCATTGCTGATCTTTAGCAAGAGTCAGGAGTACTTCCTTGTACTCTGGCTTAGTCCCCCAAAAGTCCAACATAGGAACCTTGGTTTTGAACACATCGATAAGTGCGATGCTCGACTCTGGTACCGTATACTCAGTTCCGTCAGCTAGGGGAATCTTGATGTCTGCCTTGGGATCAGGTACGTATGTTGAAAGATCTAGCGTAAGTTCAATGACGGGTATAGCCGGCTGCATCAGGCTTTCATAACTGGAGCCAGTCAACATTTCCGAGGCCGTCCCGTTGTCACATCCAGTGGTGTAAGAGCACGTCAAATTAAAAGACACACATCGTTCGCAGGTAGGCTTGGTCTCATCGCACTAGAAACGTATCCATATGTTAGCCCTCAGTGGAAACATGCACGTGTGTTGAAACGGCCAACGGAGTGAATATCTGTGACCCTATCCCCGGGTTCTTTTCTAATATAGAGTGCTCCATATTCTATTCGTTGACTAGCCTAGAAGACTATACCTTAACTCTGCGGATCTTGCAATTCGCACACCCAGCGCGAGATTTCTTATGAGCACGTCTCTTTCGTACGCCCTGTTGGAGATCGCTTTCGCTCTTATCCCGGCAAATCTTATCATCAACGCCGTCCACATTCATAGCTTCAGCTCCGGTATCATCACATCCTTCCGAACCACCTTGACTCGAACTGGCCATCACTGTAGATGGTGCCGCACCCGCATCGGTATTAGCCTTAGCTACTAAGAGCTGGCCAGACTTGGACGATGTTATAGATACGGAGGCTAGGGCGGATGTGGTAGTAAGAGGGGACAGTGAAGGGGACGGAGATGGAGCCATGGTGTTGGATTGTGTACACGAAGAAAAAGAAAAGAAGATGACCTTGATAAACAAGTCCACTATATGCTAGAACGGCTATTTGCAAGCTCTAGTGAGAAGGGTAGAAAATAGCTTAAGATATAGCTTCGGGTTAGTGTCCTTGAATTTGACCAAGATCGAAAACGTGACAAACGAAAAAGAAAGACGTTGTCGAAGAAGAAGAAATGATGAAGAAAAAAATGACAAAATCAACATATCCTCCTTTTTTATATTTTTCTCTCTATTGGTCTTTCTCACTCCTCCTTCTCGTTTTGTCCTCGACGCAAAACTACCTCGCTCGGCTTCTACCTTTTATTTCCCCTGGAGAAAATATCTCAGTCAAGATTCTTATAGTTGAAAAACATATAAATTATCTCAAGTCAATCAAGATATTATCCATCTGGTCCAACATAATGTTTTCTATACACTTTATTCTCTTCTATAGTCGTGTTTTAAATCAATAATTTATTCTTCTGTGTTCTTTCGTTGGTAAATTTCCGGAGGTTATATCTGTAAGTCATCAAAGCCTAATTGTTTTGTATGACCAAATCCGCCGGCGGCAACAACCCGTTGTAATTCTCGAGTCTAACCAAATTTCGTATTTTCGCGGCAAAAGTCCGTAAGCCCGGTCAGAGTATCGATTGGCTGAAGAATATCAGCTCTTAACAGCCCTTGACAGATCTTTAAGGTGTTTGCCAGCTGTTAGTCAAATCAAACTTGGATGTTTGGCCCGTGTTTGGAGTTCATCGTATATAGCATATGCTGTCTATCGGGTCCATCTTTTAGCTAGTCCGTAGTGCCCCATTCAGGAAGTTATAGGGTTAATCATCTCATTGTCTGCTCCTACAATCACATGCAGAAGGAATACAACCGACGATATTGTACAAACATAAAATGATCACAGCAATCAAGGATATGATAAAGGGTACGAGGTCAAGGGATGCTCTTTTCCTTCTCACACATTCCTTCTCAATGATGCTGAAAATATCGTCCAAAGATGAATACTTTGTCAAAGTTCAAGTCATATGAGGAAAATGATCAAAAATGAAGACAAATGATTTAGGGTTACTATATCACATTCAAACCCGGATACATCTGGGCACTACGAAAGCTAGAACAATACGAAAAAGGAAGTAAAAAGAAATATTGAACAAATATGTAGATGATTATTAATATAAGAACAACCACTCCTATCCTACTCTCCCTAATGATAAAATCGCATCCGCGCATGAATTCAAGGCGCATTCAAACTTTTTATTGAAACGATATGATTGTTTTACCAGCATAGCAGCCTGCTTCTTTTAGCTTTCCGTTGATTACTTTTTTTTTTGTGAAAGTAGAAAAGGATTATGTTCTGTTATTTTCAGCTTACTTTACTACATCGTTTGTTATGATGAATATTTGGCTCCCCATTTATGTGAAGACGACATATACGATAAACGAAGGTAAGCGTATACAATGAAAAAAAAAGGACTTAGTTGAATCCTAATAAAAGAAACGAGAAAGAAAATTGGGAAAAAAGAAATAATAATAATAAAAAAGGCAGCCAAAAAAAGAACACAAGATGAAATGAAGTTAAGATAGACAAAACGCAGAGAAACAAATCCCACCAAACCACATCAACCCGCAATAGAAAGAGAAAACAAGGAAAATAACAAATCGAGGAGAGAGAAAGAGGTTGAAGATAAGAGGGTAGATTTAAAATGAAAAAAAAAACATCGTTCGGTTAGCAGTGTGGTATATTGAGAAATCGAAGGGAAAAAAATGATAAAAAGAGCGGGTGACTTTGTGAGATAATGTGTCCGAGTACAGTAGGAGTATGACGCCAAATATCCAGATTACAAAGGAAACGGGAATAGCTCTATAGGACAGACATAGATAGTGTTCAGTACTAGTCAAGAGCAGTACCCGATATTTTGTCGTCATGTTAGTCAAGATATTCCCTACCAGCCCGGTAGTAAGTATCAATTCGGCCCATAATGGGCAAAGAAATAACACGGTTCAATACATTAGTGCTATTTCCGTACTGGTATATATGTATGTACCAAAGCTTGGAGAACCCTTTTCTAATCTGACGGAGAGATTGAGATGAATGATAGAGTGAGGAAGAGGAAAATGTTGAAAGTCATGACCGAAACAAGAAAAGGAAAAACAAGAGATGAACAAAGAGAAAAACAAGGATTAGATCGATCGCCATGTTCGTAAGAAACTCGTACATTCGGACGGGCATGCTCGCAGCTCCATATAGGGGAGGTCGTGAGGTGCGGAGAAGGAGGGGGTTCAGAATAGAATCAAGACCGATTAGTAAGCCCAGATCTTGAGCTGTAAAGATGGGGATTAGTGTGTTAGCAATTGCTACCTGTAGACTTGTAAGATATATTGAAAGATTGAAACTTACCAGAGAATCCCATGAGCCAGTGCAAAGACTTATGCCGTCATTGGACACACCAAGGCAGCTCACACGGTTCTCGTGGCCAACTAGAGAGCCAACCTTCTCACCACGGGTCACGTCCCAAACCTTGCACTCGAAATCATCGTAACCAGCAAATAGCAGACGTCCAGACACCGAGGTAGCCACTGAGGTAATACCGCACAGAATTGACTCAGACTAGAAGATATAACGGTTAGTAAGTAGATCCATAAAAGCATCTCGTATTTCAAGCAACATACGCCGTAGAGGTTTAGTTCGCGGTCAGCACGGATATCGAATAACCGGCAAGTGGCATCATCGGAACCAGTAACAAAGGAGTGACCATCGGGGAAGAAGTGGATGGCGTTAATATCAGACTCGTGGCCAGCAAATGTTTGCACGGCCTTGCCGGCACGGATATCCCACAACTTGGCGAAAGCGTCGCAGGCACCCGACACAAATGTGTTCTGGTTGGTAGGGTTCAAGCTGATACTCATGACATCACCCAGGTGGTCGGCAAACTCGACCTCCTTCTGGCCAGTCTCGATGTTCCATTTCATGCAGGTCATGTCACCTGAAGAGGTAATGATGGTTCTGTCGTTGATGAAGCGACAGCATGATAGGTAGCCGGCATGACCAGACAGCTCACGCGCTACACGGGTCGGGCCATCGCGCTGCTGGTTGAGGTTATAGATAGAGCAGATGTTGTCCAGACCACCGCAGGCTACAAAGTTACCAGATGGCGAGTAGGCGCATGTCATGACCCACGATGAGCGCAGGGGAATGGCGTGGACCTTGTTGGTGGTGTAGGCGTCCCAGATGATCAGCTTGCCATCTTGAGACGCAGATACGAGATGTCTGCGGTCGGTCGACCAGTGCATAGCATAGATCTTGGCCAAATGGCCCTTGAGGGTACGCTTGGCCTTCATCAGTTGGCCTCTGGGGATGGGGTCATGAGCCTGCTGGGCGATAGAGCGGACTGTAAACGACAATAGTATTAGCTCATATTCGGGAAATGATTGTTATCATGTTCGAGAGGGATAATTCGCAATGTTGCGTAGTGCTTGGGTTTTTCTTCGTATCTTGGGGACAAAAAGGGGTCCTGACCCAGTCGGCGGCGATACAATGAGTAGACCGACTCTAGAGTTTTACAATTCGATCTAGTCGGTCTACTCATTGGCTCGTCCGCTGACAAGCGTACACAAAAACGGCGATGCACAATGAAAATAACGCAAATAATCACTTACGGGTGGTATCGGCAAGCTCGTCCTTCTTGCGCTTAATGCGGTCCTTCAGGGCCTCGGCATCGCGACGCGCCGCCTGGATACGGCTCTGCAGCGCCTCAGGCGAAACCTCTCCGTGGCCGTTCATTTTGGATTGAATTGATCTTAGGTACGTGTGTAGTGACTAGCGCGTCTAGTTGTAGAGAGTAGCCGTGGCAATAGCGATGGGTGCAATCGCAGCTCGACAAAGAGAGAAGAGAAGGGTGCCACAGATATCAAAGATAAGAATATGTTACTTTCGGATAGCAGCGGTTCGTATTTGATTTATCGCCTCACGCGAGGTTGTATAATAGCAGAAGAAGCCGTTATAGGACAAGATATACAGAAGGGTATTCTCGGCGTGGATTGAAGTCGTCGTGATGGTGGCTCGAAGATAGCAATAGGAGATTAAAGGCGTTCGATCGGGAAAAATAAAACAGGTCGAATCGCTAGAGTAAGACTTTTTTAGATAATTCGGATAGTGAAGCAAGCTCCAAAATGTCGGGAAAGATAACACCCAAATAAAAAATCGATCGCAAAGGTGGTCTACCGAAGGCAAAAAGATAAAAAAAAAATAATGTAGTAGAGAAATCAAGAGATCGAGGAATCCAGGAATTGAGAAATTGAGGGGACACCAAAAAAGTTAGTGAGAAGGGGGAAATGATCGATTTCGATTTGTCGGCCACTATTAGGAAAAGAGCGAGAACAAGAAACAGAAACGAAAGAAAGAGAGAAGAAAAAGCAGCAATAATAAAATTAATGGTAATAATAGCAAAGCAGCCCACAGTCGACAATACTAATTTTCCAATCTTCTATTTCACTTGCTAATGCAACTAAAACTGTAAGTACTAAGGCTTAATTAACCAACTACCACTATTTCTGCTTTTTGTTATTGCTACTGCAACTGCAGCACGGAAAGAGCGTCAAAGCTGCGTGGCGGGCAGACCAGGAAGGAGCCCACCACAACACTGCACTACTACAGGCAGGAGCGGCCAGAACAGACAGGAATGGAAGGGACCCCAGAACAAGCAAGACAGCAAGACAGCAACGACAGCCAAAGCGGACAGGAAAAAAGGGACAATCAATCAAATCGGGAAGTGGCAGCACTTACCGCCAGGGCAACTACTCGCTAGCTCGCTATGCTACGCTAACACTTCAACGGGGCCAAACTACAGTTATCTTTTTTTTTTACCGATATTTATCCTCATGTTGCAAGATGGGCAAGTTATGTGATTTTTAGAAGACTGCCATACTATCAAATGGTCATTTACTACGATGGCGTTCTAGACTTGATTGAGACCGTTGGGCGGAAGCATCAAGCAATTTGGCAGCCTGCATTTATGCAGCAACACTAGATGGTCAGAGGTCTGTGGGCTGGAATAGCCGGGGCGGCGCAAAAGCAAAGCCAGAAGAGCAAAAAGACAAATAGCAGAGCACAGCAATTTGAGTCAAG
Source organism: Davidsoniella virescens (assembly GCA_001513805.1). Classification (NCBI taxonomy): domain Eukaryota; kingdom Fungi; phylum Ascomycota; class Sordariomycetes; order Microascales; family Ceratocystidaceae; genus Davidsoniella; species Davidsoniella virescens. The sequence goes on along the minus strand of LJZU01000298.1, from coordinate 5,844 downwards.
GTGTCGAAAGACAGTGCGTCCGTTTAGTGTGACATCTTCAGCGGCACTGAGGCCGAGCTCTATCGGAGCTACAAATCTTTTTGTGTGCTTTATTTGACGGCATTACTTCTATCAAGATCCATCGTGCTATTCATCAAACTCTACAAAAATCAACTTCGGCCCTAAGACACAGTAATTCCTATCCAGAGTTTTGCTTTCCAATGCTAGGTTCCATGGCGCGACCAGAAAGCTTTAACCAGTAAACTAACCCGCAGGAAAGGATCCAGATAAATTAGGCTGTGTCCCTGTGCCTGTTCTGCACAGTGCGTCCGCTGACGCAAAATGAAAGACAAGCTCGAATTAACCAAAAAAAAAACCAAAGGAAAAGACGGACGAAAAATCGTGTTCAAAAGCCATTTATCCATTCAATACAAGCGAACAACCTAGAAAGACGATATGTTGAATGTCAGGTGAACTACAGGCTTATCCAGTCGTATCTTTGTATTGGGTCTCCTCAGCTCTTGGTCGTTATGATTAACCTACTAACGTCTCTCTTTGTATTCATTCTAACTCGGATCTCTAGCAAAAGTCCATCGACTCGCAAGAACGCGCTTTTAAGCCGCAAATTACCCGAAGCGGCCACTTTGATGCAAGCCATTGCTTCTTGTTGCTTCACTATGAGATGATGTTTGGGGGCAACTGTCACACATACATATCATTATCTGGCAAGTGCCGCTTGAGTACAACTTCCACGTTGAAATAATGACCTGCTATCTGTCACAGCCTTCTCTAGCCTTGTATCCATCCTTTGAATTCAACCGAGCCTGTCACAGCGATAATAACAACAAACAATCATCATCAACTATCAACTATAACTTGCGACAGGTTATCGTGGCTATCTTCTATTTTCTTCTACATACTATCGCTCCTACGCGAAATTGATGCAAGAAATAACAGTGGATTCGACCTCTTCCCCTGTTCCAGACACTGTCAACAAACCAGGGGCCACAAAGACACAGAACACACCAGCCCTCTTCCTCACTTTAGTTTTTTGGTTTCTTTTTTATGCACTTTTATTCTCGGAGTTACCGTGCGATACAGTGTCAGTTAATACTGTGTTTCTGCTCCTTCCTATTAAGCCTGCACGGTGCGGGCTTTCATAGTGAACAATCATAGTTGATACATTGTAACTGTATCTATATACCATATCATCCACACACACACACACCTTTTTGGGGGCCATTATTGCCCAATAAATCACTGTTAGCACAAGACGGAACGGCCTAGCTTCAAAGCAAAAGCATGGCGGTTTCCTATCTTGCTACCAGCCTTCGTTGGTGAGTTACGAATTACATATGTACATACAGACATTACGTCCTTGTGCCAGCCTCTATTACTGCCGCCGTCAACGCATCTGGCCTGGGCATCAAAGCAAGCATTCCAAGTCGTGCCACAAGGACTTTCTTCTATTCTAGCATCCCATATTGTATATATATATATATATATATATGTATATATGCCGTAGTATATATCGCAAGTGTGGCACACACATATTACATATATATCACGTCAGATATATCCAATATCAATTACAATCAAAAAACGATCTTCTCCATCTATCTATCTCTCTCTCCAGAGCAGGAAAAAGAAATACCGATCCATGGCTCACTTTGTTCGTGATCCGCGAACCTCGAGTGGGTTGGCTCCAGATCTAGTCAGCCGCCACTATAGGGTCCGTCCGTTCTACCCGTTAACCGTAAAATAGAACAGTATACTACTCACCAGGTCATCGTAGCGATACTTACCAATATCATTCAGCCATGGAAGACCCGCCGATATGTGATTAGTTGTATATCACCACTACTGAAAACCAAATCGAAAAAAACGACAGTCTAACCTAAAAGCGACCTAATTGCAGACATCCTCTGATGGCCTTTACTCGTATTCCCAGTCTATCGTAGAATTATTCCATGAATGCCTCGAGTTTCGAGTGCCATTACGAACTACGAATCCAGAAACTCCTGATGACTCTGCCTCCCAGGGTACTTTTGGTATATGCAGTACAGGCGTTTGAGTGCTACCATACTTCTCTTTCTCACTCACTCTCTCTTTCTTTTTCTGTTCCTGTCTTTGCCTAGGGATTTTATTTTTCCCTACGATAAACCACGTATTCAGTCTACGTTACAAGTACATAGTAAAGCAATATCAGACTATCGGTTAGACAGGTCAGGGGACTAACAATTTATCTCTGGGCTAACAGGGCTCCTGATCGACTCTCTATCTAATTCGTTCCGAGCCCAACTCAATGAGAACAGGGTGCTGTAGAAATGAACATTTCATCCCTCACGAAATAAAAATACAGAGTAATACAATGTAATGCTTCCGATGAACTGTGAAACCGGCCGTGATTTACAGACTTTAATCCTGTATTCTCATCAGGTTCCTTCGTCGAGTAAAGCTAGACATAATCAAAGGTATAACTATCTCATATCTATTACAAAAGCTAACTAAGCAAGCCAGATCTACTCTAAGCTCTGCTTCCTTCAAAGGCTGTCCTAAACGCAACTAGCTGCTAAACCAACTTTTTTACCCACTGTACCCATCATCCTCTTGTTCAGCAAACTCTCAAGGGTTCGGGTTCCTGAATCGAACAGTATGAATATGTAGTAGTTAACAGCGGCCCTTTGTTGCATTTACCATTTAGCATGCGTCCTTGGCTCATTACTTAGCCTTTCCAGGGTCCAATCCGTCTGTTTTTTTTATTTAAATTTTTTTTTTTTTGTTTTGTTTTTTACTGTTATAGCTATCTATCTTCTTCCTTCAGTCGTCAGTATGTACTCGATACTAGCCGACTATACTATGTACTTACTACAATTAGTTAGTCCAAGTCAGTACAGCTGTAAAGAAAGAGTTCACAGCTTCGTCTATCCTCATTGCTGCTTTACAGTCACAAGTGGCAACAAAAAAATTATGGGATTTACGTAGAACACCGTCATGGTCCTTACAAATAATCACATCTATGTACAACTCAAAAATCATCAACTGGACTTCACCTTGTATCAATCAAGGCAACATTCTTTGTCCTCCCGCCCGGCTTCATTACTTGTTATGCTATGCACGGGATTAACTCAGATATCCTGGTTTATTCTCACAGTGACTGCAATACTAGACTATAGTCGTATAATGCTACTTCAAGCAATTATATCATCCTAGTCCTCTTTACACAGTGTGTACCTGTTCCCCTGCATAAGATCCGCTAGCACCCCCATACCCATTTCCTCATTCCCCTTCCTACTCCCATACTATCCGCGAGCTAGGCTTTTTCGCCTACTTACTCTATTTTTCGATGGTCTGATAGCAGCATCATTAGCTTTGTTAGCAGGATAAGATAGAGAGAAGATGTAGGATTCGTGTCTAGGAAGTGATCATTTTCCGATATTGAAGCTAACATGTTTTCCTTTCTCCGAGTCTATCATCACTAGGACAAGGCAGCTATGAGCTGTCAGTAGCATTGAATTAGTAGCAGCGTCTGTGGTCTATCGTAATCCCAGTAATCAGTCAAGGTTTTTAGCCTAAACCTGACAGTAGAAAAGACAGAGAAAGTAGAGTTAGTGTCAGTGTTTGTCCTTCAAGATATATATTTTTTAACTTCCAGATTCGCTCTTCCTTTTTTCTTTCAAGTGTTTGCCCTGTAATAAGGGGATATCGGTGAAATATACTCAAAGGGATATGATATCTAGCTGTTGTTACCGTTTAAGGATGAGAGAGCGGAACGGAAACAGGTCAAGAGCCATATGTACAAAGAAGACAAATATAGACCGCTTGTCTTTTGCTATCTTGTCTTCCGTTTATACCAGTTCCGCTTTGGCCAACTTTACATATCTGTTATACATACATATGTCCGAGTCCTAAACATCATAACGAATCATCAGATCCTTCTCTTCGTTGATAATTATGTGATTGCTACATAAGCTCAGTTTGACAAATAACATTCACAATCAGCCATAGGGTTAGTGATAACCCTGGTTTACAAACTGAGGAACGATGTTAGGGGGTAAATCAGTTAAAGATTTACCCTATCTATATTTTACGCCATCAAAGAAAAGAGGAAACAAAACCTATTACTTATTTCTCATCAAATATGTTCCAGTAAGGAAAAAATTATAAATGCTAGCCATCGATCAGCAAATAAAAGAAAATATGATACAATTCTTGATTACAACTATCTGTAGTCATACAAAAATCGGTTGTTGACAGGGTATTTGATCCGAGGTGCTTTGAAGAACCAAATAACAGAACAAACTGCATCTGTACGATTGCAGCATTGACAAATTTATCATAACTTTTTCACTCTTGTTTTCTTGTCACATGATATGGGAAAATATATATACGAATAGCCATGCATTACTTGATATGTATACAAAAGAAGGCGTATATCAAGTAATACATGACTATACGTATACATGTTTGGCTTACAAAGGGGAAAATGTAGCTTATATTACAAATCGAGGTGAGATACATCATAACTATACGTACTTTACTTATAATAGCTTATCAGTTAGCTAAAAATTAAATGGAAGATAATCGATAGTCGAAAAAACAAGTAAATAAACGATAGTTGCTACATATATGTATGTACTATTGGCTACTACGAAGGGCGAGAGATGCAAAAAGAGACGATAATGATAGATGGGATAAAGGAAAGGTTCAAAAAGTAACAACAAGTTTGACACGCACAGACTTGTTTTAATCTCGGCCATTGAACAAAATGGGAGGAGGGATTGGATACTTTTTTTCCTCATAGAAATCAAGTTGAGAAAAAATGGATAAAAGATAGATAATATAGGCTTTAGACTCTTGGCCTTATGTTACCAACAAGAATACAAAATACATACCTTCTTTACGCTTTGCCCGTATTGATTTATAAGGCAGAATTTAAGTTCTCGTATTTTTGACAGCCAACATTAACGTACCTAAGAAAAGTAAAAATAATATAAAGAGGGTGGTATATATGTATAGGAAACATAAAAACAGACAAATTAGCAACAAGGCTAGACAAACTACATGAAAACAGTACAAAGAAAATATTGAAATACTGCCTTATCTTGATCTAACTAAAGATGTAGTAAAAATGAACAATAATTGATTATCAGTGACTCGTAAGGAAAATGAGAAAAAAAAAACCCAAGAATAAACAGGGCGTGTTCTTGGAAAACAAGAAGTCAACAAAGGTTCAGAAGGTGAACAGACCCTTCCGCTTCTTACTTTTGGTGATAAAATAGAAGGGTATGGAACGGATTATAGACGGAAATATATAAGATATACTAAAGTGCTCTTAGATCAACATTATGCTGACATTGTTATAAAGCCGGAAATGATCATACATATCATATGACTATACTGTCACTATCTTTCCATAATGACAAGACATACGATGAATATACTCTATCAAGTGACACTAATAGACAAATTCGTAAAAGGGAACAGGCGAAAAAAGGTATTCTGGATCAATAACAGGCAAAAGAAAAAGAGTAAAAAAAGGGAAGGATGGGAATAATAGAAGCAGAAGATGTCAAAAATACCCAGTCAAACTTATCGTATAAACTGTAGCTTCAATTTCTATATTGTTTAGGAGTAAAACCTGTAACTCACTTTGCTCGATAGCGCAGAAGACTTGATTTGATTTGATTTGATTATATTTTACGTCTACCTAAATCACTAAGATCATAGAAGACTATCTTCTGAAAATCGTATAGAGAGTGCCGTACCTACTGGAACAAAAGTTTATATATGTATAGTTATAAGCCCCCATGGCGTAGTGGTTATACGCCTGGCCGACCTCGTAAGAGGTAGTTGGTTCAAATC
>LJZU01000029.1:0-23226 GCA_001513805.1 Davidsoniella virescens | reverse complement strand
TAGCGGAGGACTTTAAATATCTGTCCGGTAGCCAACCCGGCGTCGTATGATCTTAGTGATTTAGGTAGACGTAAAATATAATCAAATCAAATCAAATCAGGGCTAGGGGTCAGTTTTGTCCCGCACATACAAAGCTACTGAGTTTGTCTTTAGCGGAGGACCTTAAATATCTGTCCGGTAGCCAACCCGGTGTCGTATGATCTCAGTGCTTTAGGTAGACGTAAAATATACTCAAAAAAAAACCCAATACATACGAATGGTAGTATTAGCTCTCCTTGGTAATTCATGTAGATACTAATAGTGAAAATCGAATACGCAAAGAAAGACATCTTTATGGTTTGTGCCGTTTCATCAGTAATATAGTGTCCCTTCGAAGGAACATTACCATTATATTAGATAGATATCGACATGTATATTTGAGCACAAAAGCTCATGGCATTGTTTCGATCTCAAAAACGACAATGAATCACTCATTTATTATTCCTCTTTCTATCTTCACCTAATCCTAAGCCCCCATCTTCTTTCATCTTTCCCCTTAATGAAACCCTTTATGGATCTATACTTTCTCTTAAAGCCCACTCTTTATAACGACCCGTACCAACTTTCGTAGCAAGTACATCTAGAGCCAACTTAGCTTCTCCTTTAGTCAAACCCTCGAGTCGATGGAATAATACATCGATGATGCCTAATTTACTCAGCTTCGAGTTCTCTAAAATCACACGCTTGATCTCGGGTAAAAGTTCAGGATGCTTGAGTTCTAATGTCTGTAGTCCCGATGATACACCGTCATCTGCTGGAGCGTTGTTATTGTTATTGGATGAGACGTCAGCAGTTGTGGTTGTTGCTGCAGTTGATGTGCCATGATTGGCTTTACTACCCGTTAAGGCTTGGAAAGCGTTGGTAGGCTGCATTGTAGAGCCTGATGGAGCTACAGGCGCTGATGGTGGTGCCATCTTAGATGAAGTTCCAGTGCCGGAAACTTTGCTGCGCTTCAGTTCTGGGTCCCAGTAGACTGTAGAGAACGGATCTATACTTCCCGTTGAAGATATAGAAGCTGTAAGAATCAAGTCATGTGTTAGTATTTGTGGTACACAAGGGAGGGCATAAAGACAGCAAGATGTGATAAAAACTTACGAAGCATAAACTCCATGCGGTATGTGTAAAGTTCCGGACATGTAGTTTTCCGATCATCAAGTTCAAAGCAGATACCCGAACTCTCGGGTTCCATACTATTCAAGAACCCGCCAGCACGCGCCACACCTGCGTCCTCAGAGTCATCCAAGAACCCATCCATATCATCCTCATCATCGACTTCTTCTTCTTCATCCTCTAGATCCACATCTTCACCCATCTCATCGTCAAACCACTCGGCCTCCGAGTCGTAGTCGTACGCTAAGCTGGGCAAAACTCGTGCTGTCGGTCGTCGCGCCGCTCGTGCCATGAGTTCGAGCCCGTATGCATGTTGAGGACCCGTTACGGTGCCACAGTATGCCGGTCGCACGTCTGTAGAGAAGAAGAGAGTCTTGACGGGAACGCTACGTAGGCGTGCTCGCGACTCTTCTACGCTCTTGTCGCCGAAGGACTTGGATCGTATGTCGTCTATGAGCTGCTTGACGGGTGGGTGAAGAATACCGCGCTTCGCTGGTTTGCGCCGTAAATTCATGCTGCGCACAAAGTTAAATGGTGTCGTTTTCACCGTGCTGGTGTGACTTTGCTTGGCGTGTTCATCAAAATTGCGCTGCTTCGTGGCTAATGTCTCCGCGTCTAGGAGGTCTACGGCGAGTGGTGCCATACGAACACTCTCCTTAATGAAGAAGGGCTTGAAGGCCTTCCTGTAATCATTGGTCGTCAACTCAGCGAAGGTTGCTGTCGCTGCGGTCTTCTTATCTGGTGTAGTCAAGCCGGCCGGTTGATCTTGTGGTTTCGTTGCGAGTGGCCGTTTGAAGAAGGAATTCAAACGCATCTGGCTACGTTCCTTCTTTTCCTTGTCCTCCTGAATTTTTCGTTCTTCCTCTTCCTTTTTGCGCCTTTTCTCATCTCGTTCTGCCTGTTTTGCAGCCTTCTCGGCTTCTAACTTGGCTTTAGCTGCCTGTCTTTCGGCGTCCAGCTTGGCCTTTTCAGCCAGCTTTGCATTCTTCACATCGTCTCTCTCTTTCTTTTTTTGGGCATCCTCTTCCGCTTTCGAGGCCTTCTCGGCTGCAGTCAAGCGCTTCCGCTTCTGTGCACTGCTGTTCGAGGCGGCAGCTGGTTGTGGATTAGACGCTGTATTTCGGGGTGGACTAGGTTTCAGAGACGGTAGAGAAGAGGCTAATAACGAGATTCAGATGGTCAGCAATATGGCTTCTAATGTATGATTGCAATTTATGATACGGCTTACACTGTACAGTCGTGACTTCAGACAAAGATGGAGCGTCAGGCATAGCTATGTCTTCAGATGCAATGCTAGACAAGTCATCAGATGAATAATCATCGTGAGATCTCTTGCGAACCGGGTCCACCTCCATCATATCCTCGGAACCCCGTGATTCCAGCAACGGCATTTGGCAACACGCCGCAGTATAGGCGAATCAGGAATGATACCTGCGCCTGATATTAGATATGTCTGTGTTGGGCTGTTTTATACAGTAACTATCCGCCCTCTTGATGCTGACAAAGGGGAGTCGGGCTTTTTGGATCTTGGGCTGTCAGACCTAACCGGAGTCTAAGTTGTCTAGGCCTGGCCAACTGGGCTGCATGCACGTCGAAGAAATGCAACTGGGCGGAAAGAAGCACGGCGCAAAATAAGATGACAATGCTTGTGGCTGTGTTTGTTATATCTGTTTAGAAAATACGAGGTGTATGTCCTGCTCAGGCAAGTCGTCTGTGTATATATTTATCTATTCTCTAGAGGGTAGTGCTTGTCTGACTACATGGAAAGCTGGAGAGAAGAAGACGTATATCGGTCAAATTCGTTCGTTTCGTCGATTCGTATCTGTATTCTTGAACCCGGGCTGTATCCTGAATGAAGCTCGTGTAGGTATCCTGGTGTTCAAAGTCGCAGTGGCGATGGGAGGGAATATAGTAGACGGTGTGGATCGTTTGACTTGGCCTTATTTCTACTATTTGCGATCTATTCAGCAATGAATAGGAGAGATAGGCCAACAAACTCTACACGGACAGATGAATGAGAAATGACAAGAAAAAAAATTGGCCAAATTAAAAGACGTTGCCGAAGCTTGGAAGCGGGCTAGACTCAAGATGATCGAGCTTTCCAGACTTGGAATAATTGCTCGTCAACAGCGATTGTTGGTCGCGTTTCAATTAATCGCTTTGCAGCCAGCGCGTTCGTCTGTCGCGTTGAGAGCCACCAAAGAGACAAGATAACGAAAAAGTGGTGGGCAACTGTCGGCTAATATGCGGCTCTTTTCGGTCTGGATGGTACAAAAGGTGTCTACTGTTAGTGTAGCTATTGAGTAGCCGGCCTACGCTTCTATTTACAGGGCTTCCTAGGCCATTCTCTCCTATCGGAATAATAGTGCTATTATTACATACACATACATTAGTATAGACATTGTAAGACAACTAACTTCACATGAGAGAAAAAGTCAAGATTCAGCCTGTAAAGTAGGTTGTATTATAGATTCCATATCTTCCTTTCCTAATTCAGTTTAATTCAATGGGTATCATAATGAGTACCGGAAACTTTCATTTCTTCACCATAGATTTTGACGTGCTCAGTATCCTTGTAAATGGGCGAGGTCTAGGTACTAATAATAAGTGCGATTATGAACAAGAGCAAGAATAAAAAGACGAGCCCTTGACTTAGTGTGCGAGGTGATGTTTGGTAATAGTAAGTAATTGTAGTAAAAAGGGGAGTAAAACCCCCCCATAAAATGGCGAAATGGTACTGGAAACCGAATTTGTAAATATGATGTGCAAATGATGGAGAAAAAAAATGAGCAGGCGGTAGGGTAATCAGGAGCGTAGCGTCAAGAAGAGAAAAAAAAGGTAATGAAAGATGACTAGAGCGACCGGATGCATTGGTAAGAGAAACAAATAAAGGAGAAATCAAGAGAGCAGCGCAAAACGACAGACTAAGGGAATGAATAACGAATGACTCCAGGGTATTGTTTGTATGCGTATACAACAGAGATAAGATAGACAACGAGAGAAATTGAAGAAATAAAAGAGGTGTCGGCGATATCGTAGGAGAAATGAGAGACTATGCGATATGAAGAGATCGCTTGTGTACAATCTCGGGCGACAAAGGAAAAAGCAGATAGAAGGCTCAAAGGTAAGCGAGCAAGGTCGTTGAGGTAATGTGCAAAGAGAAAGTAGAGCAAAGTTTATGGCCGAAGACCGTTTAGTCGGGGTTGGCAATGTAAAGACGGCCCGACGTAAGCGTCATCGAGCGCTCATCAACGCTTCCTCTGCGCTTGAGCGAGTCGGTCGTGTTGAGGCTCTTCTCGCGCTTCAGCGTAGCATGTGCTTGACTCTTTGAGGCCAGCTTGGGCAGCTCGCCGAGATCACCGACATTGTCAGCCTTTTCGCTGCTGGCACTATGTGTGCTTGACGCTTTGAGGCTGACTGTGTCATCGGTGAGAGTCACTCCCGCCAAGGCAACGACAGGCACCGAGATGGGCACAGGGACACCCTCGGTAGGCTCTTCGATCAAGCTTCCCGTACGCTCAGGCGTGTTGCCGGGGCTCCAGCGGCGAGTGTTGGTATTGAAGGTGCCAGATGGGCGATAGGTGACGCGGCGAGCACTGCCAATGCTGTTGCGGCCACTGCTGTCGGTGCGACGGTGGTGCAGACGCAATGAATCGTCCTCCTCGTCACTGCTCTCGCCTTCAACCTCGGTAGCACTCAGGCGGATAGGCACACCGCCCACACCAACATGGTTGTCGTTTCCGGTGAAGCCGGTGACGGTTGGTTTGCCGTGATGGCGGATCTTGGCTGCGACCTTGCCGGTAGCACTAATACCCGTACTGGTGCGGCCAGAGCCACTGCCAGACGAGTAACGCTGGCCGCCAGCCACCTCGAGATTGGCCCGCATCTTGTCCTGGCGACGCTTGGCTATGGAGTGCTGGTCCTCGATCTGGGTCGAGTCACTCCATACGGTAGCTTTTTGGCGGCGGAGCAGGGCAACATAGCCGGATGGCTGCTGAGCGGGGGGTATAGAGCCGCCGGAACGCGAGGAGGTCGAGCGACGCACGTCTAGCACAGGCGAGGTGCGGTAGGCAGCGGGCGGCGGGACAGAAGATGAAGTACTAACGGTAGCTACGGACGGCGAGCGACGGTTGTGCTGGTGCTGCTGCATGGAAGCCAACAGGGTGTTTTGCACCTGCTGGTGCTGCTGCTGGTAGCCATATTGATTTTGCTGCTGGTAGTACTGTTGCTGCGGCTGCTGTTGTTGCTGCTGCTGATAGTGCTGTTGGGAGGAGTATGTTGGCTGGGCGTACGAGTGTTGCTGATGCTGTTGTTGAGGCTGCTGCTGCTGAGCAGACAGCTGGTAGTGGTGGCCCTGCATCGGGGCCGCCGGATACTGCTGCATCGGAAGTTGGCCGGATACCATGGAGAGTCGAGCACCTCCTCGCGGTGAGCGGGTGAAGGAGGCGGTAGAAGACGACGACACACTTCGCGCGTGATATGAGTAGATGGAAGCGTCGGGGCGATGGCGATTGGGATGATAGAGACGGTTGTGGTTGTTTATTGGGGGAGGGGGAGGCTGCGACGCAAGCATGGGCGAATTCAGCGTCTTGCCTTCGCTGAAGAAGACAAGAAGAGTCAAGTCAACAAGACTAGCTTCGAGACTAGCTTTTGATGGAGGAAAAGTGAAGCGAAGCGAAGCTCGACGAAGATTCGGGCCTAGGCACAGAAAGACTGCGTCTGGACACTCGGCGCTGGCCTCTAGGGCTGGGCTGATCAACCAACTCGAAGCAGAAGAGAAATGAAGATCAAGCACCAAAAGGGCTGCAGAAAAGGCACCACAAAAGTACAAAGCACAACCAAAACTGACCCAGTGAAAAGGAAGGCGGGCGAAGTTGTGAGCAAAATCGCAGGATGCTGGTACGTCCAGAAAATTCAGGACGAGCCGCCTTAGATAAAGAGGAGAGAAAAAAGCCCAGGCTTCGCTGCAAGCTTTTGGTGTTTCCACTGCTTGTTGCTTGTTCTCCAGACCCAATCAGGGAATCGATCAACGCCTGAGGACTCTTCAGTCGGCGTTGTTCAGAGACTCTCACAGCGCTGTTGCAATTGTATTACGGTGGTATTACAGTGGGTTGCACACTAATTCTATTGCAGCCAAATAAGTGGTGATGCAATAGCTGGATGGACAAGGCAACCTAGTCGACGCAAGGGAAAGCGGATGAAGAAGGATAAGAAAAGAAGGAGAAAATTATACACAGAAAGAAAGTAAATAAAAAGAATTGATCAACGTCAATTATACAACTCGCAGAATTGGCAGCCTCTTCTCTCGCACACAAACAGCACAAAGACGTTCAGAAGAAAATCGAACTTCACAGGACGAGAAACGGCGCAGACCGCAGATATAAAGAGCAAGTCTTGAAGAAGGCTGTGAATGAATACCTTGATTGCGACCAGCTATTGAAATGGACCGTGGTGCTCGAGGTGCGATGCTTGGCGAGTACGAATGATGGGCGGCTATTGATTGCTCGCAAGAAAGAAATTAGAGACAGGAAAAGCCACTGCGATACGGCGTTGCTGCGCTGCCCCAATGCTCTATTTAACCTCGTTGTTCCTCAGCTGTAGAATTCCGGGTTCTTGGGCGGAGGGCTTTGCTTGATTGCTAAGTTGCGTAGCGTTGCGTAGCGTGTATCACTTCAACTAGATTACGACAACTCGAATAGACGTTGGATGGATAATGTTTATACCAAGCAAAGAGAGGATAATAAAATTGAAGAAGAATGATATAGGGAAATGCAAATGGTACAAGATGAATAGCAAAAAGAGATGGGATCGAAGCAACGCGGGCTGATGGCGGGAACCGTCATCATATATTGCTCCAGGCTGGAATTGCACTCTGTCTGGTCTGTCCGCCGGAACGGGCACTCCGACCTAAAACTTCAGGTCACTACCGCTATCCTGTATTGACACTTTTTTTTTACCGCTGTCGTTACCACTAACTTAGGCCTTGGTTTAGGGCGCTGGTTTAGGGCGTTGCTGGTCTGTTGTCTCTGTGTTGGAGTCAGCCAGCAGGAGTCGTAGTGACGGTTCTACACAAATAAGGAACACTCCTTTGGGGGGTGGGGGGTGTTGCTTCAGCTGAGTTTTCTTTTATTTTTATTTTTATTTTTTGGTGTTCGACTTCGTTTTTGTTTGTTTGAGCAGTGACTTTATCTTCTTAAACGACACAAAATCCAACCCATACACATATGGATAGGAAATTAACTTACGAAACACTTATAGACAGACTATTCTCATTCCGATTCTTCCTAAGCCAGCAAGAAACAAAGTAAAAGTACACATAGACAAAGATTGATAGCCAAAAATGATGTGCCAAAGTTTTAGTTGTATCAGCGAATACGCAACGCCCTCCAAAAGTTCAAGGGAAGGGGTTTGATCCAGGTCCACGAAAGATACAAGTTTTGGTTCATTCTCTATCAGTTAGATGCGAAAATGGCCCAGTTAGGCCAGGAGGTTTCTGAGCTGCCTAGGAGGAAACAGACCAAACGCAAAACACTATCTTTCAACACCCAATATCACGTCTATTTTGGTCTGTAATTTTCGAAAGTCTGTGAAATTGAATTCCTGAGAATACAGCCACCGACTGTTTCTAGACTTGGTAAACGGCGCCAGTATCAAAGCTTTTTTTTTCTTTGATTACACATGATTCTGTACATACAAGACACGCTATGCTATATAAATCTGTCCTTATCGATCAACGTTACTTGCTGCTGCTGATCTCTCAATCTCATATGTGTGAGATGGGGTGGTGTGATCACAAATGAATAACATATACAGACATATTCCAACTCTTGACAACCTAAGCCTTAACCACGAACCATCTAATTTCAAAGTTGATATGCAAGCAACCTGGGGCGTAAAAAGAAAAGAAAAAAAAGCGTTTCCCTTGGGGAAAAAAAAGTAAAAAAGTAAAGTATTGATATATATTGAAAAATAAAAGATATAATAATAATAAAAACGCACCAGCACTAGGCTGCCTTAGCACCTGGAGGGTTTTTTTTGCCAGGGCCAGTTTGCTTAGTGGCAGTTTTTAGTGCATGCTAGCTCTAAGTCTACCAACACAAAGAAGACAGTCAAATCCGTCCTAACAAAGGCCCAAAAAAAAGTACAAGATAGAAGACAAAAGCGGGACTATTGTGGATAATTTGCTATATCGCACCGGCAGGCCAAGACCTGAAAAAAAGAAAGAAAAAGAAAAAAAAAAGGAAGAAAAAAAGGGGGAAAAAAAGGGCATAGAGGCAAAGATATCGATTGCTAGTGAAGCTTCTAAGAGTCTTTGCACTTTGCTAGGCTGTACTTTGTAGCTACCACAAAGTGAACCTTGCATCGTCATTATTCATCCACTATCCACTTGTTCCGCTGAATAAAAGGATGACAAAAAAGAAGCGATGGGGGGGATCAGGCAAGGCATAACCAACTGAAGTATATGGATCGGAATGGAGCAAAAGAGCGTCGGAGGATACATAACTAGTTGAATTTTACATCAGATATGTATGTATCTGTATATATCTGTATGTACAGGGTGTGTAGTAACAAAACCATGCGTCCCATCCATCATCCATCATCCATCATCCATCATCCATCTTTGGGTAGCCACGGTGCGGTGCCAGATTGAGTCCTGCTCACATCATCCTACATGTATGCTGCGTCCTACGTTGCATGGCGTGCCTTTTTTTTTCGCTTAGTGAGAAGTTCAATAAAGGCAAAACTGGGAACATATGGAAGAAGAAGCGACGAGAATAATCAAGAAACCCCTCTCCGTCCCAGACTATTTTCTCGGCCATATACTAACTAGTATGTACTAGTATGTGGTCAGCAATCCTTTCTTTCCGCTCCCCGCTGCAGGAAAAGGAAAATGCATAGTAGGAAAAAAACGATGGTTATAGCTACAGAATCCGACCCAGGAAATATGACCTTTGAATACTAAATGCGCGACTAAGAACCAGGCCGTCTGTCTGGTTCGCCGACAAACTCGGCTGATGTCTGGTTTTGCCAGAACTCGAAGCCCGAGAAAACTGATCTAGACAAGAAAAGAAAAAGCATTCTCTTTTATTCTTTTTCTTAACTACATATATGTTTACCTGCCGTCATGCTATGTACCTGGTACCTGAGACTGCCCGCTGTTGAGGCTCACCTTAAGCATACCATCGCCATGCAATCTGCCACCCATTACCACTAAATCAACAAAGTTATCAATTGTCAATGACCCCGTATCGAGCGCTCTGTTCGGTTTCTAAGACAGGTGTACACGGGCTCGCTAGCCGGTTGCAAGCTTTCTTGACGCGGAAAAAAAAAATATGACTATAAATATATATATAAATGTAAATAAATGGCCCAAAACCATTAGTAAGTTGGCATCTTACTTACAGATACATACAGATATGTATCTATTGTATGCATATTTATGCTTGGTGCTACCATGATCCGGGTTATAACCGTTCAACTCTTGTTATCTGAGACTAGTCAGGCAAAGTTCTTGTTTTGTTAATGATGGCACGTTTCTGTAGAACCTTGGCTTGGTGCGGCACGACGAAACAACTTCGACTCCTAGCTCATCGGCACTACCTCTACCTGTTTTCTTCTTCTCTCCTCCTCTAGACCTTTGTTTCTAGTTCGTTTGTCAACGACGTTCGCTTGGGTCGATGATACCTGCCCGTCTGTTCTTTAATGAACGGTCCTCTTTCTTCATCTTCTCATTTCTAAACCCTACCTATTGATCACCGGTATAGTTCTACTAGCTCTCTGCCTCAGCTTCGTGAATGGCAAGTTTGGGGTCGGGGCTCATGTTGTTTCTCAAGTCCCAAAACAGCTGTGAAAATCACGTACAGATAAAACCAGGCTCTCGTCATAGCAAGATGAGATTTTAGCTGTACTCATTCCAACTTCGATCTAGTAGAGTAAAAGATAATCTGCATATCTGACTTTCTGACTGTTCTAATCACTGCATTTTGGATATGGCTAGCCACCCAGGTGCATCAGCGTCAGTCTTGTCTATCTCTACCATCATGTCGCCCACTTGCTGTAACGCCGGTCCGTGATTGGGTGGTCTTATACCTAAGTCACGATAAAACAGACGCCTCTCCAATTATTCGATGAGATATCAAGTTGTTTTGACTGTACATGTAAGAATTTAGTTGAACTGACTCAACTTAGCCGCATTTCATTGCGCTATAAAGGGTTGGCCCATAAAAAGGTGAAGGGCGGGTTTATTGGAGTTCCAAGGAGGGTGTGATTGCAAGGGTTAGCTGGTAAGTTTTGTGGTTAGGTTGGTAGCATCAACGTTTTTTCGACGGATTTATGCACTTATGCACATGTTGCATGTACTACTAACACCGACTTATCAAAGCGATATTGATTGTTAGATGGACAAGACAAGCAAACAAGGCAACGCAAGGAATATGTATTTGATATAAGATGCCGATGGCCTTCTTTGCTGTCTAGGTGGCCTAAAGTCCCTTTTAGGAGTCGACAAAGGTGAGCCAAGATTAAAACTGACCCCATCCCCTCATTTAATATGAGAGGGCAACTGAGCTGTGGTCATTAAAAGATGCCGGCGCGGGGTGCGGACCATTGCTTGCTTGGATAGGACCAGAAAGAGCAGTTGCCTTGAGTTAGAACTTCGGGATATATCTAGTATATGCACATACATATACTAGATATATCCACAGGGCGACAGATTGCTAAGATGTGGATACAAGGCACAACGCACACACCAAAATCAACAAACAAATATCTACAAAGAACAATAAAAGACAGGAAATAGTCATAAGCCCCGACCGATCTCCCGACCAAGCGTCCAAGAAGGCGTTTTCTTAAATCCAGAAAGCTTTCTTTCCACGAACCAACCGTCCATTTTAAATGACACCCCATCAAAGCCACGGACCTCCTGGAAGTTTATATGTATTGATAGCCTCATGCCATTTACTTTCGTGATATTTACGGGCGATCTGTCTGTTGTCCCGGGCCCTTCATGATGATCCGATATGAGAAATGCCCTTTTTCTCAACTCAAACTCCATGTCATTCCATTCATTTCCCATCCTGCATGTGAGAGCAAGTTTTGTTTGATGAGATGGCAAACCTGGCTCAATAGTAAGTATATATCAGTACAGGTCACCCGCATCGTATAGATATCTGTATATTGTACAGAAAACATCATCACTCAGTATGGCCTGTTGTTGGTTGCATTTACGCTGCTGTTACTGTTGTGCTTCTCCATTTATCAACCACCTCAAATTTTTTTTTTACCTAGTATTTTAATTCCTTTACCCCCCTTGTTGCCGTTTCTTTCTTCCTTACTATAAACGTTTCGCTGGACAGTTTCTTAGTTGCTTTTTTGGCAACAATCATCATCACCTTTTCCGATCCCCTGTCGCTCAACAACGGAATGACGGAATCAGGTAAAGCTATTCTTGTCGTCCATCATCATAACCTTGCAATGCATTTGTACATATCAGAGGATCCTTCTATGCTGTGCCAGTAAAGCAATAGGCAAAGATGTAGTGTTTAACAAGATCAAGAAGAGAAAAAAAAACTAGACTCCACTCGCTATGCTACACATGTGTTGATCCTGAGCCGCCACTAAGCCTAGTTTGGCTGAAATCAACGACGATGTTGTGAGACCTCCTCAGCTGGGACGGGTTTTACATATCGAGAAAGATACCTACTGTTGTTTGTTGCTATGAAGCCAAGCAAGTTAGGACCGGGAGAAGCAAGAAAAAAAAAAAATTCGAAGAAGATAGGCTCTAGCTGGGCTAACGCTCCAACGTTTGTCACGCCGTATCAACATCCCACACACCCTCATAATCGCACATGTGACCCTGGCCTGGTGTTGTTTGGACCATCTACAGATATGTATGCACATATGTGTATGCACATATATGTATGTATGTCGGCATAAGTGAGCCTGCATACACCATTACATTTCATCATCCTCTGAAGTTTTTGTTAGTCGACCTCAAAAGAGACATATCTATGAATTATATACACCGAAAACGCTGTCACGATAATTGCTACGATATCTGGTCCTCTTTCTCCTCTACCCTCCTTAGTCTTGTTACATATGCAAGTATATCTCTTCCTGTTTCTTTGATACTCTTGACCAAAGCACTAACGTAATTGAGAAGGGCACGGCATTGCTAGCTAGGATAGACCTTGCCCTTAGCTTTCACCAAGCCATGATATCCCTTTCTATCCACTTTGACCGTGTTCCCCAGTTTCCTGATTTCGGCCATCGTTACGGAGGGTGGCCGTTGGCAATCCCTGGCACCAGTATTTCAAACTTTGCCTAGTTTTCTTCTGTTTTCTTTTGACTAAGCTAGTGCTATATACTTAAATTCTGCTACCAATACTACTATGTCGGTGGTCATTGATACAATGACGATGGTGAACAACGCTTGAGATTTTGAAGATGATGAATGCGGTAGTGCGTTCTCAAAGCCAAGTTCTACATGTACTATTCTCAGATAATCTACCTCGTGTCATATGTCCTATGAACTTGAACTCAGCTATGCCTATTGCGGCTTCATTTGTGGCCAAAACATCTGTCGGCAAAAGCCCCTGCTATGGCTCTAAAAAGCAAGATTCTCGTGAAACGTTTCCCTTTTTCTTTGCGTTTTCTCTTGTATCTTTTTGGTCCTATTTATTTTGTTCATGGCTTTGCCCCCCCCCCCCCCTATACCGGACCGATAAAGCTAAATGTTATCAATTATCCAGATCTTTTTCCTATACTCATGGATTTGATTCTAGGCCTTGTATGGACTAGCTTACATTCCACTATAGTAAGTTTTCCAAGACAAATTCCTACAGAGAACCAAGATAATCGAGAAGAGAAGAGGATAGAAAAGTTAGCCAGACGCATGTGGAAAGATGACAAGGCTTTATCATTTTAAACATTTGCTGGCTTTCTTTTCTATTTTCTCTTTCATTAGTGTGTTTAGAGAACAAATCGCTTAGCGCCGAGCTTTCTACGCGCAAAAGAAAAAAAGGAAGGATACAGACAAAAAAGGAAAACGCAATGCTAAACAAGTACTTTTGGCCTTCCTTTCTTCTTATGCTTGTCAACCTGTCTGGTTTACTAGAAGACTCCTTGATGTTTCTCTCTATCTCTCGTTTTGATCTTGTTGCCTCAGCCGCCCGTTCGCAACCATATCCGGTATCTGATATTCTAGCATTGCCTCGTCATTGATGGCCCTTCCTTGTCCCATTGCGTCAGAAGCAAACTTGTTGAAGAGATCCTTGTACAAAAATTCCTGTCCACATTTTTTTTTTCTCCTAACACTTTGACTTAGAAAGGAAGAAATGAGGGAGAGCGAGCAGGGCTTTCTCACCTGCTCTATAGATCGTGACTTTTTTTTCTCACCGGCCGAAAAGTTAATTTGGAAAGAAGGGCCTTTCTTGGAATTTTTTTTGACTGTATCCTCGCGGGGTTTTTACTTGATTCTTGTTTCCCTATGAAGGTTATCTAATCTAGCTTCCTAGCCGAAGTTTAGCAATGCCTCATGCAGGGTGAAAATGACGTGCATTCTGCAAGCATATCTTTTGACTATTTTTTAGCTCACTATCAAGTACAACTAGCTTGGTAAGTTTAGCCTTAGCAGTGGAGACTTAGTAAGCTGTGTGACCCTGTTGGCTCGATTTTATACTATGTATATACTAAGTATTGGTGGCCGTTACTCTTTCTTTTTTTCCTTTTTTTCTTTTCTTTTTCTTTGGGGGCCACTATGACGATCATATACGAGAGGTAGCTTGCTTAATTATTTCTTTTTCAACCTTTTGTTTCCTCCTTTCTCTTTAATCTAAGATCTGTCGGTCTTTACATGTACGAGTTTATACTTTCTTCCATTCCTTTTCTTAAATTGTGGTCAAATAAAAGAGAAATGTACCAAACATATGAGCCCATAGATTTCTAATCTTGAAAGTAAAAGCAAACTGCAGAAAACTAGTCCGTTCCTAGGCACTTATGCATCTTTCTTATTCTTTCTCCTGTCTCTTATTTGCTACCTTTTAGAAGCGGGACCTTTTTTTTCTTCAATTTTTTTCTTATTCTTAAGAAAGGCATGTTTGCATTTGCTCGAGAAGAATTATTGTGGCCTTAAAAAACTGATTGCGTCTTGTTATCACCTGTAATTTGAATAAGTCTCCTATAATGAAGCCTAGCATATCAGTCTATGCAACCACTTCATCAATGTTTGGGAGCAGTTTTAAGTACCGATAGGCTCAAGTTTCGTAGTGATTTTTCTTCCATTATTACATCTGCCTACTATATCGTCAGCTCAGCCTTTATTTTCCATCATAGCTTTCATTATCTATTGTCACTCCATCTCAGGTATATGCTGTAGGTCATTCTGTCGAATCGGATGGTCAATTTACACGTTTTGATGCGATAGGTTTGGTCTCCAGCAAAGTGAACTCCCTTCCTTCATCTTTGAGGGGAGGGGTGTTGTATGCCTATATGATGGCTATGCTATAGTGATACAAGTCCTAGCAATGCTACGGCGGATGGAGCTGCTATTACATATACTGCTACCTTCGTCACTGGAGCGTCTATCTTACAGCTCGCCTATACAGACAGTGGTATCTTGGCTATATGTGGATTATATGTGATGGTATGCGGTGATATCATACATAGAGCCTACTGAATTTTTGGCACGGCTTTTCTCTCTCGACTCCTCTCCTATCACGATTGCTTGTTTGAGGTGTAGACCAATGCGTAAGCGTTCACTAAGTATAGTAGTATAAGCCCTTCTCCATGAACACTTCCTGTAAAAATGCTACTTATCGGCTAACCATGTGAAGAATCAATCGCATCAGCCCTTTACTTTCTGTTTGTTTGTTTTTACTGTAATGAGTTGTCCAATTCCCCTGTCCGCGGTCCATTTCAAATGACACCCCCTCCTTTCCTTCTTTATCTGGACACATGCGCTGGACATCTGTCTTATTATCAATCATTGACGTTGCTATATTAGGCGGGAAAGGAAAGAAGGCAAAGGAACACACACCCCCAAAAGGGAACAGGACTGGTAGTAGTTATGACATGTTACTAACTCGACTCTGACGTGATGTTTTATCCTGTAGAGCAGGTGATAGGCCATGCAATATAGTAAATGCCTTGTATAGCGTCTTTATTGTATAGTAGGAGGCTTTGAATTCAAATCACCAGTTGTTTCTGGCAACTCAATCCGCCTCTTACTGACTGTCCTTTCCCTTAACAGCCAAAATATGGGATGTTGTTGTCTGTCTTGCTAGCCATATTTCATTGAGCTGGCTACCAATGGCCATGGCGATCTGGTAACAGTAAAAGACACTGGGCATATGAGACATTAGCTTCTGAGCACGTACTATTTGTATTATCAGTAAACCCAGAGCAGATCACCGATGGTGACTTGCTCATATCATTGTCCCATGTTTCGAGAGCTATTCCTACATTGTTTATACATCATAAACTTGATTCCAATAATTGCCGTCTAACATGGGGTAAGAACATGATGTGGTTGCATATATGTACACTATTTGTATGTTGGTATGTAAGTAGGTTGTACTGACGATTAGAAACAAAAGACTAACACTACCACAGATATAAGTGGACTAAAACAAAAGTAAAGTGCAAAAGTGCTAGTTTGACAACAGCATGAATGATACGACGCTGAAAGAAGACAGA
The DNA here is from genome assembly GCA_001513805.1 of Davidsoniella virescens. Taxonomy (NCBI): domain Eukaryota; kingdom Fungi; phylum Ascomycota; class Sordariomycetes; order Microascales; family Ceratocystidaceae; genus Davidsoniella; species Davidsoniella virescens. The sequence continues at coordinate 7,383 of LJZU01000029.1, read as the reverse complement.
GCATCGGAGAATTTCAATCATAAGGTGCAAAGTTTTTTCTACTCGTAACTACTACAGTTGCAAATGCCGCATGAGGACTTCATGCAACAGGCAACGTCGTGAATCACGGGGTTACGAGAAATCGTTTCAAAAAGTCACGATAGCGCTATCGGTTTCTTTTTTTTCTGACATTTTGTGTCTTTTTTACCTTGTGTAGTATCTCTATGTTACTTTTGGATGCTACCATGAAGTAAGTATAGAAAATTTGAACATCATTATTTCGTAATAGAAGAATAGGTTTCTATATGTCCATTGTCCAGTAACGAAAAGAGAGAGAAAAATAAGTATGGAGGCAATAAATATTGCATGCGTACGAATTGTCTCAAAAGCCTGTTTCATAGAAAATACCGTTTCCGATTTCAGGCACTATTATCAGTATATGTTCATTTAGTCAGAGATTTTATCTTGGGGTAATGGTTGACAGGATGATCGATATACATCTTCATTCTAAGCTTCGACTTTTGTAGCTATAGTATAGTATAGTTCATTCTCCTTCAAAGCAGAGAGGAAGTCAGCCCTGACAAAGGCGAAGCTACTAGTTAACATATTTATATCTAGGGGAGATAGAGAGACACGAACACATCTAAGACATGACGGATACATCTGTAAAGACATTTTTCAGCGGAGAATTTCGTCATATATAGAGAGATACGAGTCCTACATACCAATCTAGTACGTAGTTTAACAAGTCAAGTCTGAAACTCTGATGTTCCGTCCCATCCAAAGCATGTTTTGTTTTCCGTATATCCGACTATCCGGCCATTATAGTACAGGCAATGTATAGTCAGTTGTATAACCTAGTTCAAACGAAATGGAGACTATAGTATTTGAACAATGTTGAATACTGTTTGATGTTTATAAAGCGTGCTAAATGCTTAACGCTATGATTCTACAATGGAATCGATCCATGACACCGGCCATGTACCAGTGACGCTTCAGGGCCAGTCAGTCCGTCAAAATAGGCTAGAAGAGTTTCAATGGGCAGCATATCGATAGTCCCGAGGCTCGGATTTGACGACACGAAGACCCGGCCACTAAACAGCACGCGGATATAGAAGCCACTCAGACTCTCTTGTCCCCCGGCAGAGCCATTTGTATCCGTAGAAACCATCACTGTGGAAGCCGCCGTTTTCTTCTGGTACAGCTCAAAGACCACCTCAGCGCCCATACCAGGCCACACCATCTCGCGAATCTGTAGTACTGATAGTAGCAACGATATAGAACCGTCGTGGGCAATATTATGGAAATACAGCACCTCATTCTGGCCGGTCACAACTGCACGCAGATGGTCCGCTAATGTTGCAATCCATACGCCGTATACAGTTGCTGATGCATTCAACGAGTCTGGTGCGTCACGGTACATGTGCGAATATTCCCATTGGCCTAGTCGGTACACAGCATCGGCCTGGCTCTGTGATATACAAACGATGGAGGTCGACGTCTGTGAGGTCCCGGCTGATACCACGGAGTGATTCCAGCAAGGTAGTGGCTTACCATGGCACTGGCGTGCTGACAGGTTGTCATAATAGTGGTCAAAGCTAGTGTGAAAGCCAGAGTCGTCTGCTGGTACAGCAGAGATGGCATCTAGCTCGGCGTATAAGTTGTGTGTAGCCTGTATATGAGTAGCCCATTCCGAGTTTGACGTGCTAGACTTAATAGCGGCTCGAAGCGCATCTCCAACAGGACACGAGAGCTGGGGTTCGAGCGAGTCGATCGTGTCCGGCTCGATCAGTAGCGGAATCACAGCGTCGGGTGCTGGATCCCACATGCCAGCAATAAGCATGCCAGCAACTTGGCTCGTGATCTTGTTGTGGGTTACACGGAACTGGACCTGAGTATCCCAGATAGTTTTACCGTCTACAATAAACGAAGAACTGGTTTTTGATGGCAGAAATTCGAGCAGGTCGTGATACACGCCGTACAAATCAGCGCCGTGGACAAACGAGTCATCTAGACCGCCGGTGGTGAGTTGGGGAAACTGACAAGTGCCTTGCCACCCAGTAGCATCAACTTCCCCGTAATTCTGAGATGACTGGTAGGCAACTAAGTAGGCTCTAGCTGCGGGGGTTCCAGACGACGAATCTACTCCGGCAGAGGCCAAAGGCTGGCCGGTATAGAAAAGCGCAGTGTCATCACAGTCCCACCGATACGGCTCAACGGGAAAAGCATTGGATGCATATGGTGTTCGTTTGTGATGACGGTGGATCTATGGCATTTTTATATATCGAAGACTTATCAACAAAACAAACAGCAAACGACAGATACGCTATCTTTATCCATAGGTTTGAACACTTACAACTTCGACATATCTTAGTTCATATGCCGAATCGGCACGCGGGTACTCTTTTGCCCGCACATGGGGCATATTGCACCAGTTATACATGCCATATTCATCATCCGGTGTTGTACTTTTATTATAAATGAAGCCCCAAACACCTGTCCCGTTGACAGCTTCGGTGAGATTGTTCACGTTGGACGACGCTGGGGCATGCCATCCGATGTCTACGGCAGCTGCAACACTCGTAATTGCTGCTACCGTTGGGCCAGTTATGGGGTGTACACCGAGAAGCATCTGATTGGAAGTGAAGCCGGAGTCTCTGTTATCAAGCAAGCAGATTTCTTGAGCTGCAGAGTCCGATAAGACAAAAGGAGGGGAAAAGGAAAGCATATTTGATAATTGTATTGTATAAGTTTCGTTTCTTCTAGTTTACTTCATGAGTTGGTCAAGAACTAGTTTTCATGTTCTCGAGTTCCATTGGTGGAGGGCATAAATACAACATACATATGTATGTACGTACGTAAATACATCAATATTTCAATGCAACGCCACGTGGGTTTCGTTCGGCGATTTAATGGACGAACAACTCAAACTACTACCTAGCATGATTGACTGACCCTCCAAGTGAAGACCATCTAACCAAAGATTTACGACCATTAGCTTCAAAATAATGTTCCTGTCAGATCGAGAGCATTTCTTCTGACATCTGGCAGACGCTCTTTTTTGGCCTCAGCGGATAAATCTTTCTTGGTTATCAAACTAGAGGTTGGGATTTGGAGTCGAGTTTTTACAGGGTGCTCGGTTTTTATCATGGCCTAGGCAGATGTTTTTTTTTGTTTGCTATATTCACTTGAACAAGCATCTCCAGAGTCTATCTGAGATCCAGGCTCTCTTCTTTTGAGCTTTTATCTTTTATAGTTGATCGATAATGAAAGGAACAGGAATATCATCAAGGTATCCTTCAAATAAGAAAAATAGAGATGGCTGCCGAGTCAACTGACCGCTCTATTCCTCATCTAACTTGCATCATCGTTCATCTGAAAGGTATCGAATAGAAGAATTCCGCTGACTGAAGCTTCCGGTAGGCAAAACAAGAAAGTCTGGAAGCGAACGCCATCATATCAGGCCAGTCTAAGCCCAGCCTTTTTTTTTTCATCTTCCTTAGTGTAGTTCAGATGGTCATCGTTAGTTTCTCTTTTCTGGGGTAATATAAAGAGGTTGGCTGTACATACATACAAGCATCTAGACAGCATGTAAGTGTCTCTTTTTTTTTCTTTCTTGTTCGTTGACCGTCCCAAGATCCGAATAAGCGAGTAGATGGGCAGACGAAGACGATATCTTGAAGGAATATTTCATCTGTACATGTATATATACCAGATCGTGAAACAAGCTAATGCATGTCCTTCCTATCTCAGTTTCTCTCCCGCCTCCCCTCCTTAAAGAAACAAGGTTTACGAAGGATGTTATCAGCACAAAAATATCGTATATAAAAATTAAAAAAACAAAAATCAGACAGCCACCCAGCTATCTAATTCCAGATCATCTAGCGGCCGTCAAGTGAAAATACAGCAGACTGAAAGAAGAAAAGTATCCTGACTCGCCATCATATTCTAGGCGATAGCGTCAAGCTTGCGAACAAGAGTGGCTAGACGAAGAAGTATGTCACAGCTTAACAACATAATAGTTCAAGTCATATATGCTGATCTTTGCGAGGGTTGGTCACCTCGCTTTATTTTGCTTTCCTTTCCTTGTTGCTTGGTATAAGAATTCAATAGTCAAGTTGCGATGATAGTATGCATATATATGCATAATATCATAGGGTTAGGGTTGGCAAACGGACAACCCATTATCTTGACTACCAAATTTACATTAAAAAGTACCATTTCATAGCCTTGGTAAACATGGAATGCTCACAGACTAGACTCTCGTGCAACTTTTTGAAGCATCTTGTAACTCATTGGCCTCTGTTGATATAAAAGATACAGCAAACAAGATGCATATGGCTCCAGGTTCTGCTTGTGCAAGTACATGTAAGTCATGTTACTCCTCACCCTTGGATCATCTTGGCCTTTGGCACAAATAGCTTCCTGCGCCTACATTAGCCGGGGTATGTCATCTAAGACAACATTTTTGCCCTTTACAATTATGGTACAGCTTGAGTTGCTAAGCATGGACAAAAACCCGGCAGTATTATTTCTATGCATACAATGACTACTCTCGAACTTCTAAGAAAGGTCACTTAGGTTTCTGTATCTTTGGCGTCTCAGGTTGCTCTATGAGCATGGTGAATGGTGACATAGTACAAGTATTGAAGAAAGAAATTGGCAGACTTGACCTCAAGTGACCTATATCATGTCGGTCTATTCTCATATGATCTTGCCAACGTGATAACCGCAACCCTTGTAGTACTCCATGACTTGGAACATCCATCTCTATCCTCGATCTTATAACATACATATGGATATATGTTCATGGATGAACTTGTATCCGACTTTTTAAAGACACTTTCTGAGTAAAAGGAAATATCACTGGACTATTAGATATAAGTGCGCATTTAAGTAAAAATCATATAAATTATCAGAAGCGAAGTCAGTCATGTATGAAAAATATCAACACATGGTTAGCAATATAATCCAAAGTAAGAATTTAGTAAATTAAGTATTGGGTACCACTCGAATTAAGTTTTTAGTTACCCTGATATTTTACCTTGCACTGAGACCTCTATAATTATCATTTTCCTTTAACATCTATCGGCTGGTATTTCATAGTAACCGAGACCTATATTCAAACTCGTCAAGCAACTTGAAGCAAGCTATATAAGTATTCAGAAGATAGGAGAACATGGGAAATTTATTTTGGGGCTTCAAGGGCTAAAATTACCCGGGGTCCCCTTTCCTAAGTTTATGTAGTAATAGCTTTGGCTAGACCCAGGTTAGGAGACTAGGGCGATTAGTTCATATGACCAACTCTGCTAAGTAAGTTGTCCTATACTAAAGAAAGAACAGACTTCATTTAGGCATTTCCGAGAATGAAGCTACTAAGAGTAAAATGTTTGCTAGAACCTTGTTGACTTAGACCTACATAAAGCCAACATTATATATATACATACGTACATGTAGTTAGTAGTTATGTAGTTGAAATGATGCTAGAACTTGCCAACTTGGGTCGAGAGAGTATTTAGGCTGTGCTTAATAAGACCCTCTCGCTGTATCGTATAAAATACATAAAACTTGTTCTGATATTGGATGGGTTTCTTGGTAGCGACCGGAGTAAATATAAAATAAAAAAAGTTGATGATCTCTTCGTGATCAGCAGAAACATGAAACTGGCAAGAATCAATATATAGAAGAATCACGAGTGTTGATCAAAGAGTAAGCAAGGAATAGCTTGAAGAAAAAGAAGAGATTTTTGTTCTTTCTTAAAAGTCTATGATTGATAAGCTTGACACGTTGTATAAGTTGGAAAGAGAAAGAGGACGAAGAAAAGAAGAGTGAATATCACCGAGTTGATCATATTCTTTCCGTGTATGATTTTGACCTTTTGCAACTTTACTATTACAGAGTTACATATGAACAAGATCTTTGGGTGTCAAGTGATGACGATATCTCTGGCTGGGCAGGCTGAATGAGGGCTGGTACAGCGCGGTGCAAGAAATGATCGTCTTCTCGGTTAAGGAGGTCAAGCGAGGCTGCGTGATCTTTTATGTATCTTGGTGATCTGCTTCCTCATATGTAAGTAGTGGACAGGCTTGAGTTAGTTAAGTAGGCTAGTTGGCCGTCTCAATGAAGAACAGGGATTTTTGGACTCTGAAATAAATCTTAAACGTTTTGGATACAAATCTTTGATGAGCACAAAAGTTGTGCTGAGTGTGTGGCTTAAAGGCTAGGAAATCATGTCCCTCATTTGTATGTGGCGTTTTACTATTACTTTGGGAGACAACTCTAAAGGTCTGCAATAAGAACTGTAGTTGTAGATAGTCTACTATCTGATAGAGAAAGAAGACTAGATGAATGCTTGGACCTTTTGTCTTGAATGTGGCCTTGACTTGGGTGAAGTCGTTAGTTAGTAGGATACAACCATACCTTCTACTTTAAGTCTTTTCAATGTCTTTGTTAGGTGGCTCGAGAATATGGAGATATGGAGCATATCACATGAGCAGAGTTTGGAACCGCAAAATTTGCGTGTTTAAGACCTCACGAGACCGGCGTGAAAAATCATGTTCTGTTTGAAGAACTCTTCTTTCGATACGTTGCGTTTAAAAGAAGATACCAGCAGAAAGTTTGGGACCGACAAGGTAGAGTCGTAGGCGGCTTGAGGCTTCCGGAATTCTCAAAGAACTAAAGATGGTAGTTATCTTATTACCGTAATTTACGATTTCTTGGTCATCTGCGAAACGATATAAAAGAACAAATAATTGTTCCGTGAACCAAGAAAAAGTGATAAGAGAGATAAATATTGTAAAAAGGTGTGCAAGTGTTTTTTGATAATTTTTTGGGGGCAATGAAGAAAAGGCTGGATAGGAATCAAGTTCTTTTCTTTCATTCTTGCTATCCTTCCAGCCACTGTGGGATTCATCACAAAGCTTGGCTGGGTAGAAAGCCATGAGCTATCAATGTTGATGGATGGACGTCTTAGGTTCATGAGCTATATAAAACTGCGTACAACTATATGTAAATGTCTGTCTATAGATCCAAGTGTTTATATCCAAGTGTACATATATGCCCTAGTTGAACCGGATCTAAAGATGGCCAGAGTGTCAGTGATGTCACGATACTTGATGGACGATGGAGATATGCATGCATATAAGTGAACCAAATTAACAAATGACAGCATGTTAATAATGAATGCTAATGCAGCATGTATGCGAACCCATCATAGCACAAACAATAAATCTGGCAGCCAACGACTAATCTGTGTGGGGATGGTTCCAGGGCCCTTTTTATCTTATTAGCACCGGCTTTATTTATTCTTTTTATTTCTTTTATTTTCTCCCTGGGTGTATTACTCGGCAGCCTTGCTACTTGACGAGGTCTTTTTTTTTTTTTTTTTTTTTTTAATTTTATTAA
>LJZU01000003.1:0-79682 GCA_001513805.1 Davidsoniella virescens | reverse complement strand
TACATAGCTATTAGAGCTCCATTTCCACCTTAATAAAATTGAATGAAAAAAAAAAAAAAAAAAAAAAGGTATAAGATTAATGAATAAAAAATAAAAATTTAAAAAAAATTTAAAAACCCTTTTTTGCCCTGGTGGGATCTAACCACATGCTATTGAACCCTTAATATAGCAACAGTAGGGTTTGACGTACCTACCCCATAAAAGAGACGGCAAGAACGAAGCTGAAAGCGGAAAGAACTACTGATATCAATGAGAATGACGTCACGATTGTTCAAACGCTTATGCAAATGCGGCTTGAAAAACCTCTCCGAGTGAAGTATGACTTGACTTAATTTTCTAGCATTTTTTCCATAAAAGGACGCGAAGCTATTGTTTTGTTTTCAAATGAAGCTTTTCTTTCTCTTCCTTTGCACAATATCGATGCGTATAACAATATTTCCCATTTTCACACACAGTTGTACAAACTATAAACTAATCAAGATGAGCTCCAATTCCTGGAATCCATTTGTTAGACGAGAGTCTTATAGCGACTCATCTCTGCGCACATACCGGCTACTGACCAGTATTTCGTTCCTTCTTTCGGTAGTCAGTACGTTGTTCTATATGCTGCACCCCAGCGAGCACAACAGATCAGTACACCGAATCTGGTGGTGGAACAACTATTACCGGACAGCCTTTAGCCTTAACTCGGTCATTACCACAGCCTACCTGTACGCTACTTGTTCCTCTTTCGATATTTCCTCATAGTCGTCTACTTTTTCTGGAAAGTTGTTACCGGACAACGAGAGACAGAAACTGACATTTACCGACTAACAAATCTGCGTATGTACGTACCTTACTAACCATGAAATACATCTGTGTTGTTATCCAGGATCACCGTATTCCTAAGTCAGTCGACCTACATATCGGCTCTCTTTCTGCACCGCGCGCAAGATACCACCGACTCAGCAGCGGCACTGGGCTCTCACTTCATCATCAATAACATTGCCAATGCTAGTTTCATGGCTTTGTTTGCCCACGGTCACTTCTTCACGGCTCTACTTGTGCAGATTATCAACCTTTTCAACCTGTCTGCACTGTACTACCGTCACCGTAACTATCCTCGCTGGCTACACTGGCCCATCGTTTCGGGTCCGTTGGCTTGGACCATCTTCGCGATTCTCTGGGATGGTGCTATTGTAGCTCCGTGGGGCAACTCGACTGTCCTGCGTATTCTCGGTAATGTAGCCATCTGGGCTCTGGTGCCCATTGGCTTTGTTTTCTTATTCGTTCATAGCGATTATACCATGGGCTTCTCATTAGCTACGCTTACATGGGCTTTGGCCATGGGTCAATTTTTGGATAAGTTGGTTGCACTGCAGTGGATTTTTGCCTTTATTATTATGGGTATGCTGTACACTGCTAGCTTTGCCGTGGCTATCCCCATGTGGACCGGACGTCGTGTTTCTTGGGCCAGGGGTGGCAATGAATCAGCTGGCGTGGTTAATGATGAAAGACGGCCTTTACTACCTGATCAGTAGGCTTGAAAAGCCTTCAAGCTAGCCGTGTTAGCACGATCTCAAAGGCAAATAAACACTTAGCTACAAAGGAAGAACACGGTAGAATCAATTAATAATAGCTATATAACTACATGTAGCTACTTCCAAAATTAAACATCTTCCCATTCGTCGACTTTTCTCTCTTGGGTTGGTTCTTTTTTTAGTAGTTTAGTAGTCACGTGGGAATATAATCAAACCCTAAGTTATCTGTGCAACCAAAAAAAAAAAAAAAAAAAAACACTAAACTACAAGACAATAGCCCAAGGATTTACAACCGACATGAAGCCTTTCTATTCTTTATTTTATTTGTTTTCTATTTCCCCACCAACTACAATTAAACTTGATGCGACCATTTCCCCAACCCTTCGCATTAGGCACCGATATTTGCCATATCGTCCGTATTCAACGAATAGTCGTTTCGACTCTTGGCCTGCGATTTATTAGGCGTCTATTCAGCCCGGAAGAGCAGTCTGTCTTTGCTGATCGGCTGAAGCCCGCATATGAGTTGGCAGGACTTTCTATGACACAAACAACGTCAAGCCCAACCGACGAAGATGAACAAGTAGGAGGTCTATCGCCACCGTCATCATCCAAAGTAGAGACTGAAGCTTCGATTGGATTTATTGCTGGAAGGTGAGGTACAACAAATGCAAAATTTCTTAGGCCTTCAAGCTTTCGACTGTGGTCTCGGGAAGAAAAGACCCAGAGCCTGCTATAGTCTTCTCATCTCTTGTATATCCCTATCACATTTACCAATCCTTCAAGCCCCCTTCTCCTAGTGTATGCATTAACATATACACATACCATGGAAGACAAACAGACTTTAATATTCTGTATATCAAGATATGCCTTCTAAATGCTACCTCTTTTTTTTTCTTTTTTTTTCATCTTCAAGTGCTAGCATACAATTCAGCCATCAAACTTGTCTATCAATTCATTACGCCAACTTCATCTTGCGCTCCTACGCTTACTTTATCATTTTTGTACTATAGATTTGCTGCTAAAGAAGCCGCTTTCAAAGCTCACCCTACCATCCGACTCGGCTGGCATGATGTACGGATATTTCCGCGCTGGTATCTAGACCAGCAACAAAAAACGCAACAGAATTCACAAAGTAGTGCCCAGTGGCCTCCATTTTCTTTTAATGCATCTGACTCTGTGGCCCATGAACGTCCACCTGGCGTAGCGTTACGCCCCTATGCTGTAATCAAGGCAGTCCATCCATTCACTACGGAAGATCAAGAGGCTTTGATATCAATCAGTCATGATGGTGGATTTGCCACGGCATCTTGTATTGGTTTTACTGTATCAACACCTTCGGTCATCCTAGAATAGTAGAAGAGTAGAAGACTGGAAAATGAAAGCCATAGTAGAATGCTATGATGTATAGCAGGCTCCTATACCCTCCCACAGTGTAAACTGCCTTCTGTATGCCTCTCTTTCTAGGTTTGGTCTTGTTGTTACTGTTAGGCTTACATTTTGGACATCAACGAGCTATAATATGGGAACTCCTGAAATCCAATTCTGCCACTTGTCACTTTCGATGAGCAACTGTATTAGTGAAAATACAGCAAGTCTTATTTCCAGCTTGTTGGCTCATTGGACCATTCCTCCAAGTCCTTACCAATATATGGTGTATAGTTAGAAACCGAATGTATTTTAATGCAAAAAAAAAAAGATATTCAAACAAAACAAAAGTAGACAAGAGTTCGCATACGCTAGCAACTTGGCTTTGCCCCTGATGATGTCTTCTTTCTCTTCCGCCTTTTATTTTTACTTTCGTTGGGAAGTCAAGAGAAGATAAACAAACAAGTAGCAAAGTGGACAGGTAGGTTGTTCATCAACTTTCAACTAGCTACATATGTAAGGTGCACAAAATGATATGCCATTTTTGGGCCAGTAATAGACATCACTAACTATCCGTGATTTCAATTACACAACCGTCTTGTTATATCACGAGTTCTAGCCAGCAATCGACCTTCGTATAAAAAGTACAGATATATTGCCTATTCTCGGCAGCTTTCTCACGATTGTGATTCTTTCGTTGTACAATTTTCTATATAGTTTAGTATATTGAACACCTGACTCTTCTCTTTCTGATTACGGAAAGTCAACTACATAGACTAGCATATTGGGGAAAAAAAAAAGGAAAAAGCAGGATAATATATAGGTCAATTATGTAAAACCAAAAATACACCTTGACAATCCTTCAATCCTTTTTTGCGTCTCGAAAAATGGATGTTTTCCTGATTTTATCTTCGAATAATCTTGGGACCGTCTCCCGTTGACAGCCTAATCCGGTACCCTAGTCTAGGCTAGATATGTCATAATGTTTTTGCATTTCTATATAACTATCCTGTGAATTAGAACTTACAAAATAGGTTCTGGGGACCCTGATATGCAAATATATAGGCCAACAATTGCCCAAAATTTTGCGTCGTATAATCTCAGTGATTTAGGTAGACGTAAAATATGATCAAATCAAATCAACTGCCCAAAAATCCAGTGTTACTTCACTCTTATCACCATACCCCTACCCTCAGCTGAGATTTGCCTTGCGTATCATACACTTATCTAATTACCCTAACTTTATTAATCATTCTACATAGCTAGTTAGCACACAAACTCTACTCCCCCATTCTTTGTCCGTAACTGTATAGTGTATAACTCATCGTCAAAACAACAATACACTTCGCTGCTCTTGATATGCGGGCGACTTGATCTAAAATTGTCATTGAAATGGCACTACTGGCCGAGTGGTAAGATTTATTGGCAATTTGTAATAACAATAAAGTTGAAATGACTATATCATCTAGGTAGGAATATTGGAATGTCAATACCATACTTTTTAGGCGAGATTTCTTCTAGATTTAGAATGTCAGGCCTATATTAACATGAGTTTGACAGGAAAGATGCCTTATATGCATGTATATAATCTAGAAACATGATAACACCTAACTCTAGAACAAGTACACTGACTCGCCCGAAAATAAGGAAGTTTTGTTAATAAAAAAAAACAAAAAATTGCAGAGCAGAAAAAACAAGAACTATAAAATCATTAAAGCCAGAACATCCAAGCAAAAATAGGATTAAAAAAAAAGCAATGGTTGGTGATGAAAACATTTGGTGTGACAAAAAGTCTTAACAGGACATGATAAAGAAGAACGAGATGCGCCAAAAAAAATTAATCAAGAAGAGGGATATATGTGAGTGATGATAATAATATGAGCAAGGCCCGTCAAGTCTCCGGCAAAGTTTAAAAAAAAAAGAATAATAGAAAGAAAAGAAAAAAACAGTAAAAAGCCACGAGCGAAGGCCATAGCACATCAAGACAGAACATCACGTTCAACCCACCAAAATCCAAGCCAACACCTCAAACAGACCGACAAATAGAAGCTAGACAGACAGGATAGATAGGTAGACCACACGTCCTTCTCCCCCCCCCCCTTCTCTTCCATGCACGCGCACATAAGCATAGGCCCTAAATGGTCCTCCTAGATACACTGGCGTTGCAGTAAGAGCAATAACAGCGCCTTCTTTAACGCCCTAGCTGCTCTCCGATGCCGTCAGTGTATCCGATGACATAAAACGTGCCCGAGACCTTTCCCGGGCTGCTGCTTTTGCTACCAGACGACGCGACTACGACTTCTGGAAGAACCAGCTGCTGCGCTTGCCCTCGTTCTGCAGATTGGCAATCGTGGGCACACCGGCAGGCGCATCGCCGCCGCCGCCACGCAGAGGCTTGGCAATGCGGCTACCAGCACCGCCGAAGCTAAAGCCACCGAAGCCACCTCCCGAGTTAAGGCCACGGGTGCTGCCAGCCTTGGCCGCCTCCAGGCGCTCCTTAACAGCAGCAATCTGGACCTCGAACCTAATTGACAGTTAGTGATACATTCTATGGATATAAAGCAATTATGGAAGGGAAAAAAATGATAGAAACTTACTTTTGGTTGGCAGCGGTCATCTTCTCTTGGCTCTCCTGGAGCAGGCTCTCCAGACTCTGGATACGCTCGTTACGAGCAATCAGCTTGCGCTCAGCAATAGCAACCTCCTTCTTGAGGCTGGAGTTTTGCTCGACAAGCTGGCGTTGCACTTGCGTGAGCTGCTCTAGATTGCGCTCCAGGAACGCCATCTTCTTTTGCTGGGCACGGTTGTTAGACGACCGTAGCACGTTGTTGTACTGCTCGCGGGTCTCATCCAGAGAGATCTCTAGCTCAACTACGCGCTCGCAGCGGTTCTGGAGATCGCGCATCAGACTCTTCTTCATGACGTCAAACTCGGCAATCTGTTGCTGAATAGTCTTGCCGTTGGCCATGGGTGCCGCAGTGCCAGCCTTGACTCTCCGCTGGAGATCCTCGATGAGAGTCTTCATGCGGTTGTTTTCGGCAGCCTTCTGCTCGACCTCGGCCTTCAGGTTGGCCACCAGCTCCTCCTCGGTATCCTTCTTACTAGCTAGAGCATCACCCAGACGGGCCTTGATCTCCTCAACATCGGACTCGTCCAAATTTCTAGAGAGAAGCTCCTCGTACTCAGCCTGAAGGGCAACAAGGCGAGCTTCCAGTTCTTGTCTTCTGCGAGCATCGGCCTCGCCCGAAACAGTGCTGTACATGGACAGCTCGGCCTGGCGGACGATACCCTGGGTCTCAACGAGCTTGTTCTTAACATCCTTGAGGTCATCAGGAGCAATGTTGTTGCCAACTGAAGTTTGCTCGACAAGAGCATCGACCTTTTGGATAGCTTCGGCAATAGAGCGCTCATTGTCGCTGAATACGTCACCGCCTAGGTCAAAACCAGCCATCATCTGGGCCATCTTCTCCTGCTTCTTCTTCTCCTTCTCACCAAGCTGGGCACTAGTTTCCTTAGCACTGATCTTGACATCCATGAGCTGCTGTTTAACCTCGTCCAGTTCAGTGGTAAGCTCGGAGTTAGCCTCCTTCAGCGCATCCATAGTGATTTGTGCTTCCTTGCTCTCAAACGTTAACCGCTCAAGTTGCATCTTAGCCTCGTTGACCTCGCCAGTCAATCTCTCATTATCTTTGCCCGTCTTAGCGTCATGTTCCTTGAGGAAGATCAACTCCTCCTTGATCTCAAGGTATTGTTGGTTGGCCGAGTTGAAGAAACTTTCCTTCTCGGTGAGTTGATCTTGTAGTTCGTTTTCACGCCTCAAGAACTCTTCACGCTCGTCCTTGTCAAGAGGCAGACTCGGTGTGCCGGCACGCTCGATGAGGCCGGGTGTTTCAGCTCGTGGATCGGCATGGTGAAGTCGGGAGGGGGTTGATGGTCTAGGATCACGGGCAGGTGTACGAGGAGCGGCCGGTGCTGAGTCAGAGCCCAGTGGTGGAACCCAGCGTTCCCGGGGAACGGTCTCACCGGAACGCCATAATTGTACCTCACCTTCCAGGTTACCAATGTAGTTGGTGTAGGTGGTTGTTTGGGACTGCGCTTTTCGAAGTAGGGCCTTGAGCTCGGCCGGACTGAGTTCGGCGTTGACCTTCGCCTTGTTCTTAATAGCCTTGGCACGCATACCAAAACGCAAAGTACTGAGAGTTTCGGCATCGTTATAACTACTCGGGGAACAGTTGATGATTAAGGTTGTCCGACTGTTACCACCAAGTGACTCTTGTAGAATTCTGGTAAGTTTGGAATCACGGTAAGGAACGTGAGAAGATTTTCCGTCGGTCAGGGCGTTGATGACCATACCCAGGGCACTAAGAGACTTGTTGATTTTCTTGGCCTCCTCAAGTGTTTGGCCACTGGCACCGGTTTTGCCAACCTTTTCTGAACCTGCCAAATCGACCAGGAAAAGCTGGCCACTCTTTGCCGAGCCAGTTTCCACATTCTTCTGAGTGATAGTGATGACGAAGATAGAGTGCGAACGCGATGACTCCTGGTTCATGTTGGTTGCAGATACAGCTCTGGCGTTTCCACCACGACGCATGACCTCATAAACTTCCTGAACACTTGACACGTAGACTTCTAGCAGACCTTTGACGTAGACTCCACGGTTCTTTTCCTCGTGGACAGGTAGGTTGTCGTTCTGAGGCGCTAGGAGATCGCGAATGCGTTCCATATAAATTTCCATGTAACTGACTCTGACAGTATATTCGATCGAGGAAGGACTGGACATGATGCTGAAAAAGATTTGTTCGACAATTCGAGGGATAACACCGCGGTTCTCTTCGTCGTCAATACTGGTACCCATCATGGTGTACGATTTACCAGCACCGGTCTGACCGTAGGCGAAAACGGTTCCGTTGTAGCCATTGAGAATATCATCGACGGTGGGCTTGATAGAGAAGTTGAAGATATCCTCTTGCTTGCAGGACATATCAAACACGCGGTCGAAAGTAAAGCTACCCTGGGCCTCCTTGGACTAAATAGGAACAGCGCGAGAGAGATTAGTCATGATGTCCGGCATCAGTGGGTGACGACGATATGAAGTGGTAGAGCTAATCTCTATATTTTACATAGAGGGGGGGGGTTCATGGCGGTCAGGACGGACGTGGGCCCGTGACGGCCTTCCGTGATAGTGGCTCAAAAGGAGCCGTGTCAACAATACCAGGCGGGCGGACAGGCAACGACCATTACTGTCGGCAGACGAGCGGCAGGCTATTGTGATCGGGCCCACAGGACCGGCCACTATCGAACTAGCAAGCAGGAGGGCAAAATAGAGAGGTGATTAGAGAAACAGAAAGTAGTAGACTTACGTCGACTGCGCAAGTGTCCTGGCCATCGAAAGAGACGATAGGCTGACCGCCCGAGGCCAGTTCGATCTTGTTCTGGGGCCGGAATCGGGCGACGACCTTGATGCTGTTTGCGCCAGACATGATGATCTTGCAGCGCTTACAGCAGGCCGAAGAGTTGAGGGGGGCTGACGATGAGTGTGTTTACAGAGAAATCGACGATGTATGGTGCGGGTTGGTTGGTCGGTGACGGTGGTGATGAAGACAACAGCAAAAAATAAAAAAGAGCGTGTTGGAAATTTGGGGGTTGCGCTCGCTCAGTAATGCAGCAGCCTCATTGAACGGCAATCAATCAAGCGATAGGTCAAGCGTCAAGCATACAAAATGAGCGGTGCAGAATGAGCGGTGCCAAAGCAAAGCAAAGCGAAGCAAAAGCAAAATGCTACTATAGAGGGAGTCAGCTCGAGAGGTGAGAAAGAGAGAGAGCGAGATTCAAATTGGCGGGAAGCTAATGCAGCAATGCGTCTTTGCTTGTGCTCTAAAAGATGGATGAGTGGTCCGTCCAGGGGATTCGATTCGATGGATAGGATGGGCCTTGTTCTGCTTTGTCTGGAACTGAAGAAGTTGAATTGCGGGCTGCGTTGCTATGTCTAGGTTACAGGTTAACTTGGGACATTAAGACACTAGGAGGCTGTATTGTACTGACTTGCTGGGCGGGCGTCCTATCCTGCCTGATTACAGCGCTGTGGGCTCTGTATCTGTAGCCCAGTAAAACAATAGCAGCCGGGTGCTGCGAGCGCCTATCGATAAAGGATGGTGATGCAGTTGATAACAAATAATAAATAAATAGCCCGAAACAGCAAAGGCCGATAAACAAAGCGCTGCCCAAGAGCTCTCGTCGAGCTTGCCGTCTGCTAGCTTAGCTTGTAGCTTCAGTGGGTCTGGGGTGCGAGAACAGCCTAGCGAATATATACAGTATGCATGGACTCTCAGAATCAAGTTCAAGATGTAAACTGTGTGGTAGCTCTATGCTTCGCAGACTTCTGGACGCCTTGAAAGCCGGGCTAGAGATATGCACTATATGGAAATGCTAATGGCAGTAGAAAAGTTTGGAAGCGCGGAAGAGAGATAAAGCAACGAGATGCAGGGGTCTTGCTGTTTCTGTAATTTCTAAGCAAACCCTGGCCCAGAAGGAGCCTAGACAGGACAGTGAGAAACGGAAAGGATATTAAAGGCAGAGGGCCCTGAAGAAGTGCCCTGACCAATAGATCAGAAAAACAGATAGACAGCGGCTTCAACTTCCAATTCACTATAATTCCAGGGGCAGAAGATGAGCAAGCATAAACTTCAAACTCCCCGACTGCCCAGAACTACTGCATCACCAGAAAAATAAAGCATAACCACTTCCATCCATAATTCAACAGGATTGGCACATGAAGCGTATGAGCCCGTTCCTTCTTGTATCTTTCATGCCTTGATTGTCTGCCCGCAATGCCAGTATCTTTAGAAAATCGGTATAGTGTGTACCACTTACAGTTCACACGGTACAGTTTTATTCACGGACAAAGATAAGTAAACATCATAAATTGTATGTATCTATATGTGCCTGTCTGGTCCAATATCTTGAACTTTCAACGGAACCTCTTCTCTATTTCTCTCTCTCACCAGTTTGACAAACTACCCCTCTATTGACACGACTGAATATCCAAGACTATATGTACATCCATTATGCTGATTAAGTGGCCAGTGCACACCAATGACTATCGCCGCGTTGTCGCCATATCAGCGACACATTCCGCATAGACCGTTATGTGCCGTAATTACAACCCGCGACATCTTAGCCAACGTCGTTCATGTCTCAAGCAAGGGCTCTATTGACCAATCAACTATATCTTATCTATCTAACTTCTATTCCAATAAGTTCAACTCATATCAGTATTACTCGGTCAACCGAATATAGCTATCCATCTCTCTCTGCTTGTTTGTTCGAGAGAAAAGACTAGATTCAATATTTCTTAGAATTCGGAAAAGAACACCATAAAGTTGTTGAAGCATTCTAGAACAAATATGGTGGCTGCGCTTAACCCTGTTTGCCGCCCTACTTAGATTGATACATACAAAATGGATGTGATTAGGGTTTGATGAGTATGCTTTGTAAGCGCAAGAAAAATAACAACAAAATTTAGCTGGACATCATACGCAAGCTTACTTACCAGATTACAAATTGATATGTATATAAGTAAAAGTACAAGCAAATCGAAACATTGGGAATGTTCGGACTTGCAATATGACTCCATCATATATCAAGTGAAATCTGAATAGAACTCTAGAGAAGTTTCTTTGAAGTCTTACCAGAGTAAAGACGCTGTCTATATATAATGTCCACATGGACAACCCGATCGAACAATATAACCCACTTATCAAAGACCCCTCCTTTGTTTCTATTCTCACGATTCCGATCCTTTAGGATCATCTATCATAGCCCATTTTCAACCTGTAACAGAACAAACTAGGGTTTTTAACCCTTTTGTGCAGTTGAAATATCCCCAGTTCTCAAGGTATATTTCAACGTTTTTCGGAATCAACATCACTTCATATTCATGTACTTCTACGCAATCCTCGGTCAGCTACTTATTTGTCTGTCTAACCAATCCATACACAAGACTCTAAGTACTTGTCGCCTGCAACAAACAAACTCATCCTTACTCTGACTCTCACTCTCACTCCCTCTTACACACACATTACTAAAAAAAACAAAGTCAACCTATAATCACCATGTCCGTCGTCGAGATCACCAGCATGGAAGGCCTCCAAGCACTCTTCGCCGCCAACACGTATGTCGCCATTGACTTCTACGCCACCTGGTGTCCTCCCTGCAAGATGATCTCTCCCATATTCGAGAAACTTGCCGCCGCCAACACCGTCGAAAACATCTACATCTTCGCCAAGATCAACGTCGATGAAGTCCGTCAGGCTGCTGCCGCCTACAACGTTACTGCCATGCCTACCTTTATGTTTTTCAAAGAAGGTCAACAGGTCGCAGTCAACGGTCATAAACTCATCCGTGGCGCGGACGTTAATGCTCTTACTGGCGCCTTGGAAAAAATCGGCGCTTTGGCTAAGAAGCGTGCTGCTGAACTGTAGATAACACTTGCATTTGTGCATCTATAATCTTTATTTTACCTTAGTAATATCAAAATAAAAATAAATATTCAAAGCTGCGTCTTATTTGCTTATCATGTATTCTAAATGTTCTTGTGAAATGCAAGCCATGTGCAAAAAAGGGATAATTAGCTGCATTATTTGTACACTTTCCTGCATGTGTATGTACATGATATCACATCCTTTCGACAATTTTTGGTAAAAGTATTGAAATCCAGCTGGTTATCTACACACGTGTTCGCTGGATTTACCAGGCTTAGATTGATTAGTTGGTGTGCACGACAATTGCCACGCATCGAGAATTATGTAGATATTCATACCACAGGTTATAACAATGAGAACATCAAGTGTATTTCAAGTGTTAATGCCCAGGCTGAACTCAGCCGAGTTGAAATCGGCTAATTATCTATGTATTTGGTGTGTATGATCCTATTCAATGATTGTAATGCAGACAAGGTGTTGACAATTGACATACATATACATATATATGTCCCTCAAAGATAGTGCTGGGGATTGTGTAGTTGACAAATTTAACTTTGATAATTAATTATAGAAAGAAACTATATCAATGTACCTCATTTAAAGAAATAGGCAAATATGTTCTGTAGTATAAGTCATAGGTGAGATTTAGACTCGATATACATATAATATAGTGATTAACTATGATAGCTACATCAACATTTTCAAAAGCATGCAAGTATTGTGACATGACATATAGCCTATGGAACGTATTTATGAACTATTAAACATTTAGGATGTAAGATGTAAGATGACAGAAAAGATAGACTGCTAAGGAGCGAGTGAATGTAGTTGTTCAAAGACGGCTGCTCATATAAAAATGCAAAAGTTCTCGAACCTTCCTCGATATATTGACGGCACGACGGGATAGTTTTCGTGTTTACCTGTTATTATATCTAATTATTCTGGACGATGAACAATACAAACTAGACTGATTGAATAGTAAGCATCGCTAAAGCTGGCCATTCAGCCGTTCCGTTGTCGTATTGGAGGCCGTAATTTGAAAGGCATTCTTTTTTTTTTCGTAGTGAGATGGACGATTCAAGCCTTGTAGTTATTCTGGTACGAAAGTATTGTCCAAGCTGATCAAATTAGCAGAACTGAACTTCCATTAGAGATAGTATGGGTATATTCATACGTCTTCGAGGGAGGCGTTTCAGCTTTCTTAAATATTCTCAATATCAATAGAAAAGGGCTTGACGAGAAGAGCCTGAGGGGAAGAAGGCTGCGAAAGCCTGTAAAGCGAATAACGCAGAGTTTATTCTTCCCAGCTCTTTTCAACAGTTTGGCGAACACGCTTTGTGTATTCCTTTTGGTTGTCTTTGTATAGGTTCGAGGCTTCGACGTTTGCTGGGGAACCAGTGTTTGGGTCGTTAAGCAGACTATTAGAAGAGTAATGGTTAGTCCAGCGCATAACATGATTCATTGATGTCGTAACAAGTCATCAGGTGATGCGGGGTCTCGGTAGCCATACCTCTGGATGCTTGTCAAAACCGCAGCGACGTCGTATGTAGGACTCCATCTGTTTTGAAGGATATCGAGGCATAGCTCGCCGGTAGCGTAGACATTGGGGTGGAACATTTCACTGATAAATTTGACAGCGGGAGGTTTATTAGGATACTGCTCCTCAAACTGCATTACCAATCGGAAAGTCCCATCTTCAAAGGGTGTATCTGCCGGTCCGATAATGACTGCATTCCTGTAGAAGTTGCGGTGTATGTTAGATTGTGATTATGATTACTTTAAGGGATAGAAGCGCATTCGGTATCTCGCGTTCTTCGATGTGGTGGTGATGGATCGATCTATGTTGATCTGGTTTGGGAATGATAGCGGTCGAGCTTGCGCGATAGCACCGTATAACAAGGCTGTCGAGTCGGATGGTGTCTGGGGGAAGTCCTACCAAGTCATAACATTGTCGGGGACAGGTGATGCGGAAACACCGGCTGGCGGATCCGTTTGCATGCGCTTTTCGAGGTGTTAGAGAATGCCATACTGATGATAGATGGATGTGATGATTCTAGGAGGACGAGAGATTATAGATCTGTTTACTCCTCGATTGAAGTAATGACACACACCTTGAAATCTCGCATGAGGCGTCTTCTAGCGGTTGTTGACATGTTGAACAATGAAGAAAAAAAAGAATGGGTCTATAGATGGAGATAAAGAAGGAAAAGACAGTACACAAGCTCAAGTTGAACTAATGGCTTTGCAAGAGTATTTGGTAGATGGCGTATTCACATTGATGTAAAAGTTGCAAGTTCAATGTGGACGGGAATATTCAGCCATAAGTACATATATGTATTATTGAATTTGTGGGTCACGTAGAACAGAACTCCTAGTACTTTGTAAAGAAAAAAAAAAGAAAAAAAGAACAAACTTAACAACATGTACGTGATGTTAGACATTTTTTACAACTAATTCGAATAATCGATGTTTGTCAGCTAACTACGTAAATATATTTACCCTCCCATGAGTGATTCGCCTGATATCCCTCTGTGGCAAATAAAATCAAATATAGAATATTCGAAATGCAAAACGTAGCACTCTTGAAATATAAGCCTCAAGTCGCAAATGAGCAACTAATACGAGGTATGTATCATATTTAACTCTAGAAATAAAAGTATGTTATTTATACAAAATACCTACGTCTCTCAAGCTATACAAAACAGATGAGATCAAAGTATGTAAAATCTTGGTTCCTAGGAAGCCTAGTATCTATACAATGTTAAACCTCAACACTCCGACACCAGCATAGAGAAGATGAAACTGTTGATGGGCTTGTAACAGAGGTTCTTGGAGAAAAAAAGAATGAAAGAAAAAGAGACCATTTTCAACCTCTGGAACGCATTGATACACCGCACTATCGACAAGATTGGCTTGAGCGATATGGGACTAGTTACAGGAGAGAAGAGATCGACAACAGCCTACTATGTATCAATACTTGACGGAAATGACTAGTTTCTGCCAGACATTAGAATCACAGGCAAGATATGAGTAGCACGTGTCCACGTTGTTCGCTGAAGGACATGAAATAATTCAACAACTGATATTAAACTATGATGTGTGGCTTGAACAATGACTAAAAGAAAAAGATTGAAAAAAAGATTGAAAAGCATGAGATGATCATATCAAAATCGAATGTCCATTTGGTGTAGCAAAGCACCAACAAGCTTTCTAGTATTTCTCAAAACCTAGACACAAATGAGTGAGAATGAATACGAGTTGGGAGTGAAGTCTGGTGGTAGAGGGGGAAGAAAAGAAGTAGTTAGAGGTAGGGTTCTCGGTGAGGGTTAGCACTATCGCACTTCTTCACAGTGAAAAATTGGGGAGAGACAGAGTATTTGTGTTTATTTTGTATCTCATAGTTGTTTCCACATCACCATAGCTAGATTATCACATAGTTATTGATGAATGAAAGGAAAAATCCTGGTTCCCAAGATACATGATGTGTACGATACATGCATATTGTCGCCCATTCGATTGATGGAGTATGGCTTAACCCTTATAACTCATGTAGGATTGAGGGTTTCGGTAGTTGATTAGCCAACTAGCTCCGCGGCATTGATACATTCGGTTAACATCGTCAACAATGTAGATTTGGAGACTGTCCGTGAGCGGGTTCAAGCCGTTGTATAAATCTATAGTTCATTTGCTAAAAAAAAAACTTAAGATACATTCCCTCTTTCATCATCAATAGATATACGGACTATATATGCTTTCACGTGAAAACAACAATGCTGTTCGCTTCCCTAAGACAAAACGCTCGCACATGCGCTGGCCGCTCTTTCTCATCACATGCAGCCTTGTGCCAAAAAATTGAAGATGCGTATATTTTGAGCGCCGCTCGCACACCGACTGCCAAGGTAAGAAAATGAGCAAAAGAAAGGATATGAAAGAGACATATACCCATATGCGTATTCACTGGATGAATTAATCTTAACATTGCATTATCATAGTTCAATGGTTCGTTCAAAACCGTCTCGGCACCTGAGCTAGGCGCAGTTGCTATCAAATGCGCCGTCCACAAATCGGGTGTCCCCGTATCCAAGATCACCGATGTCTACATGGGCAATGTCCTTCAAGGCGGCGTCGGCCAGTCTCCCGCACGACAGGCTGCGATCTTTGCCGGTCTGCCGTCATCCGTGGAAGCTGTTACCATCAACAAAGTGTGTGCCTCTGGCCTCAAGTCCGTAGTTCTCGCAGCGCAGAACATCCAACTTGGGTTGTCTGAGGCCCAGGTTGCCGGAGGAATGGAGAACATGTCCCGCGTGCCGTACTACCAACCTCGTTCCAGTCTCCAGCCAGTCTTTGGTAATATCACGGTCGAGGATGGCCTCGTAAAGGACGGCTTGTGGGATGTCTACAATCAGTTCCATATGGGCGTCTGTGCAGAGAAGACGGCGGCCAAGCACGGAATCACTCGCGAAATGCAAGATGAGTATGCGCTACAGTCTTATGCTCGCGCACAAGCAGCCTGGAAGGCGGAGGCCTTCATCGAAGAGATTGCTCCAGTGACTGTCAAGGGTCGAAAGGGCGATGTTCTGATCACGCAGGACGAAGGTTTCCAGGATGTCAAGCCTGAGAAGGTGCCTAGCCTCAAGCCGGCGTTTGTGTTTGACGGTACCGGCACAGTCACAGCCGCCAACTCATCGACCTTCAATGACGGTGCCAGCGCCTTGGTTTTGGGAAACCTGAACATGGCGCGGCACTACGGCAAGGGGAATCGTGTACTATCCCGGATCGTGGGATACGCCGATGCGGCGATAGATCCCGTAGACTTCCCAACGGCCCCAGCGGCTGCAGTACCGATTGCGCTTGAGCGCGCGGGCATCACCAAGGAACAAGTTGCCATTTGGGAGTTCAACGAGGCGTTTGCCGCTGTTATCAAGGCGAATGAAAAGGTAAGAAGAGTCTTAGACACTAAGTAGTCTTGTGGAATTCTAGAATTTCTAGTTCTCAACAGATTCAACATGCCTCGTATCCCTGTCACTTTCCACCCGCTCCATTCCAATCTAAGCCCAATGCAATCTCAATACAAATCCACTCTCTAGACTGATACTAACACCACTTTGTTTACGTTGAACCTGGTAGATTCTTGGCTTGCAGGATGCCAGAGTCAATCCCCTAGGTGGCGCCATATCGCTCGGCCATGCTCTAGGAAGTTCGGGTTCGCGGATCCTGACTACTTTGCTTCACCAACTGGAGCCGGGAGAGTACGGCGTAGCGGCTATCTGCAATGGTGGAGGAGCAGCTACAGCTGTGGTTGTACAGCGCGTTGCGTCTGTTTAGATATGGGAACACAGGGAAGACATCGCCACAGAGAGAACGAACCGATACAGAGTTCGACAGGAGAAGAGAGAACAATCCAGCAAGTCCGGTTGATTACGGCAACAGTAGATTCAGTAACATTAACTTCCAATTATACACGGCCATATAACAGGAAATGGCTCCAGCATAAAGACATTAGACTACAGATGTCAAAGTGCACGCTTGCCATTCGAACATGACAATCAACCTTTAAAACAGAGTATATTATATATCTGATTGCTTCTTCCTTATGCTCTGGACGGTGGCACGATAATTGCTGCTGTCATTTCCGTATACAGATGACACACGTATTTATTGATGATCGGATTCTGCCGTTTCCCAGCCTTTGCAGCTAGTAGGACTGCAACGAGAAGGAATAGTCGACTCATGCAACGACTGCTACTGGATAGTAGCAAGAAGTGGCCTGAGAGTACGGATCGATCTCCAAGCTAGATTTCATCCCTGTTGACCCCATATCGTCGGACAAACAAGATGTTGAAGAGAAAAAGAGACGTTTGGCAAATGACTAGTTAACAGCTTTCTCGTTGATATGACTCGAACAAATAAGGAATAACAAAAGTTGCAGTCTAGCCAAGGCGCCGATCAATGATAGAATGTGGGATATTGATCAACATGACGCCGTTATGCGGCCATTATGGAGCGTCGTGACAATGAAAAACAGGTCCTACAAGATAAGCATTTAGAGGTTACTAATCAAGTTGTAGATTTATGGTCCGTTGATGACCGACTTGACATGTGAAAATGGGCTTCTGGCCCCCCCCCCCCTCTGTCCTCAAGCACTAGATCTTGGGGTCTGTGTGCCAATTGGCGCTGTAAGCAAGTAGAAAAGGCAAGAGAAGACTTTTACCCTCTAGTGGGTTAAGGTTACAAAAGGTACAGGCTTGTCAGGGGCTGTCCAACTTCGCCCTTCGAACAGGCCTGTTATTTGGATCAAGGTCCAGCGGTGAACGCGCCTGTAAAAGCGCCAGACCCGCCAATTTAGAGCTTCTGATTGGCTGGTTTGGCAACGGGCTTGCCCCGGGTCGGCTCAGGTGTGGTGTGATTTCCCCTGCCAGGTGGTTCGTTGCCAATTTTGATGGACGGTTTCTCATTACTTTATGTCTGCTTATTTTAGTCAGATATAACTAGTCAATGATAATATACCTTTTTTTTTTTTCCTGGTTAGTCTTTGGCTTTTCTAGCTCCAAAACAGGCCAAAATCCACCATTGAGACGATAATCTCTTTTTAAAGACGACACTGTCCACATGTGAATTATCGACCGAAGGCCTTTTAGATCCTTTTTTTTTTCTTCAATTCCTTTTTTCGTTCCCCAAAGCAACCACGATTGCTATACCTGTCACTCTGGAATTGCTTTTTATTATCTTCTTTAACAGAATCTGCTTTTGCGCCTTGTTGGCGAGTTCAGTCTTTAGTTTGTCAGTAGTGTGTGTAGCCAGCTCTACTCCCCATGTTTTGATTCTGAGACTCGCCCTTGATCTTTTTTTCCTTCAACACCAAGTCTCTGTCTACTATTCGGCCCATCGATTGTCGACTCTCGTACTCGTCTCCCTCCCTCGATACCCCGACATCTCCGAGTCGTCTCTATCAACTGTCACTGTCACTACAGTGAACACCCCCCATCTGCTACCAACTCCAATCCATACTATATACATACCTTCTATCGATTCGCCATGGCCTCACGACCTGCCCAAATCAAAGACACGCGCGCCGAGCGCCGGGTCAAGTACCACGAGGCCGATGTCGTCGTTGTCGGTGCTGGTGTGTTTGGAACTGCCATTGCCTTTGCCCTGGCCAACCAAGGCCGCAGTGTTCTACTACTAGAGCGCTGGATGAAGCAACCCGACCGTATTGTGGGTGAGCTTTTGCAACCCGGTGGCTGTGCTGCTCTAAAAAAGCTTGGGCTCGGACATTGCCTGGAGGGCATTGATGCTATCCCTTGCTATGGCTTCGAGGTCATCTTCCACGGCGAGGAATGCCGCCTACAGTATCCCAAGATGAACAAGGCGACCGGCCAGGTGGCCTACAAGAAGGACTACCACAAGCAAGACAATATCGAACTGGTCCAACCCGAGGGTCGTAGTTTCCACCACGGCCGCTTCATCAACGAGCTGCGCAAGTCATGTATCGGGCACCCTAACATTACCGTTGTAGAGACCGAGGTCACCAAGCCCATCCACAACGATCGGAACGACGATATCCTCGGCGTCGAAGCCCGCACAGTAAACCCCGCCACTGGAGAGAAAGAGCCCGACTACTTCTTCGGCGGTCTGACCATCATTGCCGACGGCTATGCGTCCAAGTTTCGTAAGGAGCACCTGGGCAGTACGCCAGTAGTACGCTCTAAGTTCTACGCCCTAGAACTGATCGATTGCCCCCTCCCGGCACCCAACTGCGGTCATGTTATTATTGGTAACGCGTCGCCTGTACTACTATACCAAATCGGCACCCACGAGACTCGCGCCTTGATCGACGTGCCCGAGAAGCTACCCGAGGCATCTCCGGCTCAGGGCGGTGTGCGCAACTACATCAAGAACCATGTCATCCCCACTCTACCAGAGCAAGTCCGTCCGTGTATGCTAGAGGCCTTGTCGGACGGAAAGATCCCGCGTAGTATGCCTAATAGCTGGCTTCCGGCTCGTAAGCAGCGCGCTAACGGTATGATCATGGCCGGTGATGCGCTCAACATGCGCCATCCACTGACCGGTGGTGGTATGACTGTGGCTTTCAGCGATGCCTATCTCATCTCGCAACTGCTATCGCCTGAGAAGATCCCGGATCTATCCGATACGAACGCCGTTAACAATGCCATGAACGAGTTCTACTGGCAGCGCAAGAGTTTAACTAGTATCATCAATGTGCTGGCCCAGGCCCTGTACAGCCTGTTTGCCGCTAACAACCGCATGCTCAAGGCTCTACAGCAGGGCTGCTTTGCCTACTTCAAGATGGGAATCACCGAGGGTCCCATGGGCCTTCTTGGTGGCTTGATCCATTCGCCCATAACTCTGTTTGGCCACTTCTTTACCGTTGCGTTTGTCTCTATCTGGCTCAACGGTTGGAACATGATTGTCAACAATGTTGCTGGTATCATTCTGGCGCCGTTAGCCATTGCTGATCTTGTCTTCATCTTGTGGAAGGCATCTGTAGTGTTCCTGCCCGTCTTTTATTACGAGCTTAGATAATCTTGTCAGCTCAGACAGATGATAACATGACTCTCTCTCTCTCTCTCTCTCTCTCTATCATTTCTCGGGCTATCTTCACTTACGACTTTTCTTGTACAAATTCAGACACTCCCTTCTTTACTTTTATTTCAATTTTTTGGGGGGGAATACTGTGTGTATTCCGAGTACAAAGATTGCTATATTACTCCCCTCTTTTTTTTCGTCCTTAAAGTGACACCAGGATTGGAACAGTAATGGCTGATATTCACGCCTATGCCGTGTTTCTTTTAACTAGGTTTCTCTTTCTTTATTATTTTTGTAAATTTTCAACAACCATCTCCGGGGCGGGATGCCCCCTGTTTCTACGATCGTATTGGTGATATGTTTTTATATGTCCTCCTTTTTTTCTTTTCTTTCTTAGACCTTGAGCCTTTTTATTAATACTTAATACCCACCCCAACATTGAATCATGAAAGATATGTAGTTTACTTCATGCTGTGTTCATGTTTTTGTATCTCTATGTTCCGGATATTTCTATGTTTTTTGTAACAGTAAGTTTACGCCTATAGGATAGCGATGTCCAATACATACCGAAACATCGGTCTAGGTAATTCATCAAGCGACCTCTCTTGTATGCAATGTATGATATTATTTTTTGTACATGTGCAATCACATATTTTGCATGTGCTCGCTACACCACTTAAGTCTATGCACGAAGCAATTTTAGCATGTGATGAAGGCTCCTTTTGCCTACGGGATTTCATCAATCTTTTCGCTCAACAAGTCGCTAAAAATGGACCAAAACCGAGCTTTTGTTATGAAGTTCATCCACATTATGCTAAAAGCGGCAAGCTATGAAGTGATTGGCAAACTTTGAATATAAAAGTGGTGACGCAACTCCATTTTTTTCTTTTTTTCCTTTTGGCTTAACAGCCATGCATCCCTCTTTAGCTGCATATTTCCCTCTATCAGCCTTGCGTTGTAGAACCATATCTGTTCGAATTACAGGGCACTGTACGGTAGACTTTGGTACTACAATTCTTGGGGTTGTTGAGCCTGTGTGGGTTTTGAAGGTCTCCTTGGGGGCCTTGTTTTGTTTCATCAACAGCCGGCCATGAAGCCGCTAAAATATCATAGCTTTCTCACGAACCAGGGTTGCTTACGCCCAGTTTTGAACTTATTTAACGTTTACACATACAATGATTGTTTGAAGCCTGCTTCTTCCAAAGGCCTGATTTTACGCTTCGTTTCGGATGTTTGCTTCTTGTCTTTTTCCTGATTCGACTAGTTTTCCCGCTGCTTCGTCTAACTTCTTTATATTCCGCTTCGTGGCTTTTTGTTTTGTTTGCTAGTGTATTAGCTGCTTGGTGAAATTAGAACCATATCATACCAAGCTGTCTTTTTCTTCTCTTCGTATGCTCTGTCCGCTCTGTCCTCTTGGATTCAATGATTCGCACATATAACGATTGATCCTGCATAATTCCTACCATTATTGGCCCTGTCGAACTACTCTTAACGTTTTAAGCTCTGCCAACTGCATCTCTTGCGACACAGTTGCCAGTTTTACACTTTTGTTGCGACAGCTCCAACTCTTGAGAGCTCGCACAACGCCGTTTCTTGAACTCTTTCTATCTCATTTTCTTGTTCATTTGGTATACGAGCTCATTGCGCTATCTATTACTATTACTTCAAGCCATGTCTATCTCCTCCATGGCCTCGCTCTCTGGGGGCGCCATTCTGGTTGGCTCCATCTCCGCCCTGCTTGCTCTACAGCTTTCCGGCTTCTCGTTTGCTTTACTTGCATGCGCCGCCGCGGTAGCCATTGGTCTAATCAGCGTCCCTCTTGCGCTTCCCCTCTTACATCGGAAGCCGCGCCTATCAATCGCATCCGAAAAAAAGTACATCTGCGCAACATCTGAAAAGAAGTCTCCCGTTGCCGATCCGAGGCCGCTGCCCTGCTGGTTCGATGCTTGGCTTGCCGACGATCGTCATCTACAAAGCCAAAACTTCCACATTGGCGAATTCTACGTTCCCGAAGACGAACCGTTGGATAGTGCCGAAGTCGCCATAAGCGTCGTCTTCCCCGCCTATAACGAAGAAGAGCGCATTCTGCCCACCCTCGAAGAAGCCGTTGTATACCTCGACCGCGTCTACGGCCGTCCCAAACCAAACTCCTCCTCTACTACTCCCCCCACCGGCTACGAGATCATCATCGTCGACGACGGAAGCAAGGACAAAACCGTTGCTACTGCCCTCAAGTTTTCCCAGGATAATAATCTTGGTGATGCGCTGCGCATTGTGCGACTGGCGAAGAACAGAGGAAAGGGCGGTGCTGTCACGCACGGATTCAGACATGTACGCGGTGCTTACGTACTCTTTGCGGATGCCGATGGTGCAACTAAGTTCAGCGATCTAGAGAAACTCGCTCAGGCGGTCGACAAGGTGGTCGATGGCGCTAACCGTGGCATCGCCATTGGCAGTCGTGCTCGTTTAGTGAAGAACCCTGAGATCCTCAAGGTAATATCTCCTATTCCTACTAAACTTCTTTTCCAACTCGTAGTTTCTTTGATTCGTATTAGTCATAAAACCATACTAATCAGAATGTATATAACAGCGCTCTGCTCTACGAAACTTCCTCATGCGTGGCTTCCACTTCGTTTTGACTATCCTCACACCTGCCGCTACGTCGCGTATCAAGGACACTCAATGTGGCTTCAAGCTATTCACGCGTGCCTCGCTCCCACATATCGTACCATACATGCGTACCGAAGGCTGGATCTTCGATATTGAGATGCTAATGCTGGCCGAATCTTCCCCGCCTGCACCCATCACCGCTCCGGATGGAAGCGTCATCGGTACTACTCAGGGTATCCGTGTCGCCGAAGTGCCTGTCAACTGGCATGAAGTCAATGGCAGCAAGGTCAACTTGGTCAAGGATAGCATTAAGATGGCCTGGGGTCTGGGTATGTTGCGGTTGAGTTGGACGCTGGGCGTCTATAGTCGTCGTGAACTAAGGGCATAAACTCTATTGCTCTAGTCCATTGTCCGTATTGGGTTACTTTAAGGCTATGTACTCAAAGAGAGGGAATATCCTATGGAACCGGGTCTGGATAGACTTGACACATCTTTGTTTTACATGTAGCATAATGCTTCCAGTCTTTCTGTATATAAAAATCATATAGGCAAAATGAAGGCATATGAACTTTAATGAAAATCTCGTATCAAAAACATATTCTGCCTATCACGTCATGATAGTCGATGGAAATTAATTATCTAAGGGTTACAAACATATGATATACCAAAATAATCTAAACATCACTGGAATAACAAATTCTTATCCAAAGCCTATATATAAGAGGAAAGGGAAAACCAAGCCAAAATTCAACATATCACATTACAAGAGAAGGGAAAAGATTGAGAAAAGAATCTTTGTTTTTTTTAATGAAAAAAAGGTAAATAGAAAATATACACGTGGATATCAGAAGTAGACCAAGAATAAAAACATTTGAAGAAAATGAAAGGGAGAAAAATAAAGAAACGGTCCATGTTGTGGTATCAAGAAAGAATAAGTGATGTGGTAAAATATTGTTGATGAAAAAAAATTGAAAAGATAATTGTGTACACAAGAGAAGAATAAAAAATAGAATAAAAGAATAGATTTCAAGACAGGCTTAGCCATATGGCTAAGCCTGTCTAGAGAAGAAAGAAAAAAAAAAAGTATCATCAATTCGTTATTGTTATGTGTTTTTGTTCTTGTTTGAATTCGTCTCTTAGTCTTGTGAAGATGGTATAATAGCAGGGGGGGAAGGAAGGTAAGGAGGGGTTGGCTACTTTGAAAAAGTTGGTAAAGAAGGATGCCGATGAACCTTCGTTGTAGTTATCGAATGATGTCGGGACCGCTAAAGAGCGAGTGAGTGAAAAGATGAGATAAGAGTAGAGTGAGAATGAATAATAAGAAACGAAAAAAAAAAATTGAAAAGAAAACCAAGAAAAAAGACAACCAGATGTCTTTTTACGCTGTGAAGTATACCTACCACCTCTATATGCAAAAAAAAAATATGACACACACTCGAACCCCTTTTTATACTTTTCCCAACTTTCATGTTTCCACAACCTTTCTTCGCATGATTTACTCCGTATCTGAGCTACCGGAGCCTGTCGTGACTGGCGATTGGGAATGATTCATGCCAATCTTGGAGCCAGTGCTAGACTTGCCTCCAAAGGTCTTCTTGCGACGTAAAATATTGACACTACCAGTCGATGAAACAGACGATCTGCTAAGACGACGTTTAGTGATAGTTGGAGTTATCTCCTCATCGTCATCATCGCGCGGCCGCTTTTCAGATGATCGTTCTGGAGGTGTGACGGTCTGAGCTGGTGGTGTACTAGGTGAAGGAGTGAACTCTAAAGCGTCCTCTGATGATGCTGATGGTGGTGTGGATATGTCATTATCATCAATGGCAAATTCATCAGCTGATACTTCAAGAGTAAAAGCAGATGAGCCAGATACTGATGACTGCGGCTTAACCTCCTCTTCTAACTCAGCTTCGCCATCTTCAGATTGATTGTCTGAGGCTTGAGAATCACCTTGCTCATCAGTTTCCTCCCGGGCCTGAAGATTATGTAAACCTTCAACAGCCTGGTCCTGATGAGGATCAATATTTTCGATATCAATGTTATCATCAGAATCCTCGTCTGAGTGGTAGTCCACAAGGGGCTTGCTGGCAAGAATAGAGCTGCTTCTGGAACGAGGAGAGCATACAAACTCATTCTCGTTATCACTATCGGATATATTCCAGTACTCAGTCTCCATTGATTGAATGGAATCCGAGGCTTCGGGCATCATTGCCAGGGCGTTTGGAGATTGATGGGAAGGGAAGAGCATGCTGACTATTTTATCGTAATCACTCATAGGAAGTGGCTGAATGAAAGCTTTGCTATTATCGTAGTTAGAGCACATGGTGCGGAAAGCAGGGTACATCTTCATGTCATCTGCTTCCAAGATATCGCGATGCGTCTCAACGATATATTTGGCGATAGAGTTCAGTTTCTCCTTGTTTATGAAATCGAATACGTCGAAGCATGCAGAGCTAACCAGGTTATCTCTGGGCAGTGTTTCGCGTAGAAGCTCAAGAATGGGTTTGAAAGAATTGCGGGCTTTCAGATGAGCAAGGCATACCTCTTGGCGCATACCCAGCATATGGCGGATCAAACGGATAGGTATGAGCTTAAGGTGCTTCTCTTTAGCTTTGAAAAGCTTTGTTAAGCGGTGGGTGAAATCATTCTTGAAGACGAAATCCTTGCTCAGGTTATGTTGGCGTAAGAAAAATATCAAGATGTCGATCAAGTACCCGAATAGAGCGGCCTGATTCAAGGTGAATGACATATCTTTTCTTGACTCAATATCCATCAAGGGCTTGAATAGGCGCTCAGCAGAACTATTGTAAAACCGTCTGATGAACTCCTCTTGTTGTGGCAGAGGTTCGGATGGTGGTGGTCTTGGTCGAAGTTGATTGGCAACATCAGGATTGAAACGAGCCATCTGATTAGGGAATGCAGGGGCTGGGTTCTGATAAACAGTATCCAGAAGGACTTTGATAGCATCTGATATCTGAGTCTTGACGCCTAGATCGGTCTCAACCAAAAGTAATTCGATGAGACTGTCAGTCAGAGGTGGTTGACCATCACCTACTTGGCGATACATCGTAGTGCGCACCATCTGGGGATCATGGTCAATCATTGACACCATGATGTCAGTTGCGCCAACCCGGATTGAAACATCGTGATGCTTGAGGCCATAGTTGACAACCTTTAGTAGGCCATGAGCAATGAAGTTATTATACAAAGTCTGGCGAACAGGAGGCTCCAAGTTCTTAGCAATCGAGCAGCACTGCTGAATAAAAATGACAGCATCGCGACGGCGGTTAGCGAGAGAGCTTGATGGATTGAACACGCTGAAGAGGTCGCTTAGTATGACGTTATCATTTTGGATGTGCTGAACGATCTCGACTTGGTTGAAGAAGATCAGAGAGTTGAGGCAAGAAAAGGTAGCATCATCAAGGATACGTGCCAGAACCACGTCTTTGAGGTACTGGAGGCGGTATGTTTGATGGATCTTGCACTCAACGCGCTCATCAGCAATCTTAACAACCTCGCGAAATCTCCCTTGACCATTAAGCCATTGGCGATGGTTGGCTTTTTGTCTAGGAAAGTCCGGATCGTACTCGAGGGCACCGATTACTCCGAGAACGCACTCGCTAGTGACCATCTTCTCAATAATGAGGTTTTCATTCAACAAGATGATTTGTTTCATGATATTGCAGAGCTTATGCAAGTCAGGAAGTGACTTTCGTTTTTCCGATTCCTGGAATAGGGCGATGAGTTTGGGCAGATAGTCTTCTGCGACGATGAACTTGCTGAGACTATCACGGCTTATTGGCTGACTGCTGAGAAAACGGATAGTGTTTTCGATATCAGGGAGCAAGCTAGCTTCTGGTGGTGGGAGACAGATGGAAGGCGGTACCAAATCCATAGCAAGGTCATCTTCGAGGTTGTCGTCTATAGTCAATTTGTTAGTATCCTCGGCTACATATATTAATAACAGCGCACTGCTGAGGTGTACTCCGATATGACATCGCAGTTGCAGTCTCGGGCATAGAGAGTTATAGTAGGTTGATGTCTTACCAGGCGGGAATGTTGTTTGAATGCTGCTGATAAATTTCCTGTCGCAAAATTAAAATTAAAAAGATTAGAGACATATTCATGATGTACATGTTATTCCACAAGGTATAATGCGCAAGATACAAATGGCTTGAAACTTACCAAATTATAGCACATCCATCAGCTTCTTGAAAGCTAAGAGCCATGTCAATTTCAGTCCTGGGATCCGTCCATACAATAAGAGTGTCTGCAATGAAGTTAGTGGCATGATCACGCTGGGTTCATCGGTTGATATTGTATGTGCATGCACCTACCTTGTTGTTTTTGGAAGCCATCTTCTTTCGTGATAGAAGTTAGTAAGATGCAATGGTCGGGATCATCTTCGGACTTGACAGTGACTTGTGGTTCGCCTTCGCTTGCATCGTCGCTATGCTAAAAGATGGTGAAGAGACAGAATTAGCTAACTGCCATGTGAAAGGCGCATAGGCTAGTTTGCGCAAGCCTTCAGTTAGAAGTACATACCTCCGCAAAGCCAGCGGAACAGAAGCCAGTTCCTCTGTCAAACCAGTCATTATTCCGTAGTTCGTAGACCTTCACTCGCTTTTTATCTGGGGTTGGCTGAGGCATGAGCTGTGCCATCATCAACGAATCTGTGACCGATCCAGGGACGAATGAGTCCTGAATCAGGTCAGTACCGGGAGGAGTTCCGTCTATGATGGAATCGTCTAAAAAGGAACCAGATACGGTGCTTATATCGTAATCCTGTGTTCGATTTTGATCCAAGGCTGTAGGCAAAGGTGATGCTTCGCACAGGCGCTCGTCAAAGACGACGTCGGCGTATGTGATTGTTACAGCCGCCACTTTGAGAATGAGGGCTGAAGCCGCACAGAAGTTTCCGTCTGCAAGGCCTCGTATGCGTGAACTTTAAGAGTGAGATTGGAGAGATACCGGGCGTGGTATTGAGTTAGTTGATATGAGGCTGTAGTAAAAAAGCTAGGGTCACGAGAAACCAGGAATGGGTGATTCGAATGTGTGAATGTTGTTGTTATGAGAAGTGAGGTGTTGATGAGGTTATGGAGTGTTGGTGGAAAAGATGCGTCGAAAAAATTGGGTTTGTTGTTGGTGTGGGGGGAAACCAGATTATGGAGGAAACTATGGGCGATGGCAATAATGGTGACCAACAGGATAAATGGGCGAAAAAAAAAATGATGTTTATGAAAAGCCGACGCGAAGAGAGAACAATTCCGGGATGAAGTTTTTTTGAGCGGTCGGAAGATGGTCGCGAAGAGGGTTTAGGGGCCGAAAGAGAAAGAAAAAATATATTCGGCAACTAATGCGGTCCTGGGTTTGGGCAGTCGTGTGATGGTGTGGATGGAGAGGGGAGAAGCGCGCGCGATCGCCAAAGCTTTGTCCACAATGATGCGGCCTGATGGGTTTTTTTTTTGGGGGGGGGTTGGCGTGATGTGACCGATATGGCAGATTCGAAGAGACGGGTATCGCTGGCGATGAGAGTGTACTCGGCACACTAGTAGTAGCAGGCGGTTGAAGATGGGCGTCTCGGGGTTTAGGATATTTTCGCAACTCCAGGTCCAAAATGGCGTCCGGCTCGGCGAAAACCCACAGTATGGGTTGGGAGCAGGTAAGCGATGTACAGAAGACGAACAAAGATGCGAGTGGATAGCCAGCCAGCCAGCAAAAGGCGCAGATCTCGGCGATGTGTGTTCGATGGCGATGGAGAGGGAAGAGAGCAGAAGAAGAGCGGGCGGGATGGTAAGTAGGCCAGTCAAAGACGAGCGGCAGTCAAACGAAGGCAGAAGAAGAAGCGAAGAAACACGGCAAAGACGAATGAGATACAATACAGTAGAAGATAGAAGATAATGCGGTCGAAAAAGCGAATCAATTGCGACTAAGAAAAAAGAGCAATCAAGTCAATGATGCAGGAAACGAGAACCAACCAGGCGACAGTGGGCAAGACAGAACGCCGATGATTTTCGTGGTTGGAGGAGAGGAAGGAAAGGAAGAGAGGGAGAGCGAAGAGAAAATGGGAGCGAGTTGCTTTGGCTTGCTTGGCTTTTGCTTTGCTTGGCTGACTTTTGGCCGGGCTAAGCCTGCTACTCCACTCTTCCGTCCACCACAGAGCAAGAGCGCGCGTGTTCAGGCTGGCAACCTACGCTGTAATTCAGCAATTGCCGTTCTCTTTTTCCTTTTTTTCGCAGCTGCAATTAATTTACTGGGTAGCTGCGACGGGTTCTACGACGCCGATTAGTTGAGCAAGCCAAATCGGCAGACCACACACAACAAGTCGCGAAATACATTGTGTACTAAAAATTCAGCAACTATGCGCCGATTTGGCCACTCAGCTGTGTGAGCCATCGCGCACAGATGCAGCGCCGTCAATATATGCAGGCGATACAGTTGCTGCTGCCGGCGACAGGATGCAATGATGCTCTGCTTTTTTGGGGGCAAGCTTGTTTTTTTTGTTTGTTTTTTTCCGCGCGATCATGTACTTGCTGGCATCTTCACGGAATATCAGGCCTGGTCAAGCGCGACTTGTGCTTCTTGTCTGGGGGCGCAAATCGGGAACGCTGGGCAATAAGGAACAAACAGACAGGCCAAGGGCATGGGAAGCACAGGCCCAAGTCCAGGGTTTTTTTCTTTTTAAACTACATTGGCAGCCTTGTGGCATGGCTCTTCGGTGGCCAAATCTACATTTCTTAGACTATTTACGTCAAATCCAGCACCAAAAATAATAAATACAACATAGTAAAGGAAAGACAACTGGGAGTGGAAAGCAAGACTACAACAGGCAGACAATTGATAGTCTTCGTAAGTTCAAATGCCTTTAGAAATGTGAGTCCAGCGGAACAGAAGCTTGCTCCCGGAATGGAACGGAGCCACTCACTTATCAAGCAACTAAGCCATGCATGATAGACATACATGATGGATCATGGCAGCGTTTCCTTCAAAGAGCCTGTACATACATACATACATACATACATACATACATACATACATAGACAAATATATAAGCAGAACCGGACAGAAATGCAAGCACAAAATGCCATGCATCGCCCATTCCGGTTATCTGAGACGATGACTGTCGCCTGCAGCCCGTTAGCTGCACCAGCCCAACAGAATAGTCCAAGTTCCAGCTCAAAGTTGGCAGCGCATCCTAGCACTGGACTAGTTCGCGCCACCAGAAGAATCATGTCCTCTACAAAAAAAAACCTTGTTATGTCGACCTTGTAATGCATATATAGACCCAACTCAGCCAATGAATCGCGTCTAAGATACAACATGAAACACTCTCTGTCTTCTCCCGTGACCCCCCGTTCGTCGCGAACTCTCTAGCCATGGCCCAGCTAGACAAGCGA
This sequence comes from Davidsoniella virescens, assembly GCA_001513805.1. Taxonomy (NCBI): domain Eukaryota; kingdom Fungi; phylum Ascomycota; class Sordariomycetes; order Microascales; family Ceratocystidaceae; genus Davidsoniella; species Davidsoniella virescens. Next base: position 49,760 of record LJZU01000003.1, on the reverse strand, counting down.
AAACGCACAGGTTAATCTATCATAAGCTCCAAGTACAACAAACTCGCCAAACGAGGCGCATACAGATACAAATACACATGTACATACATAACAGTAGTTGTGCATTCCAGAAGCTTAAGCCTTTTTCTTCAAGGCCATTCCCATTCCCTCTTTGTTTCCCCCCCCCCCCCNNCCCCCCCCTGTGCCGCACGGGGTAGAGCTAACAAGGCCTGTCTCTGTCTCGTTCTTCCGTCTACCAAATCCATCCCATTCATTCTGTTACTGATTTGGTTTGGCTAGCTTAGCTGGCTGACATGACGTCTGCCCAAAAAGAAGAAAAACTATATACGTGTAGCATATAGAGCATTAGCCTTTGTCCATTCCTCTGCCAGGGAATTACTAGCCTAAGTACCAGCGCTAAGTATTGCTCTTCTTCAATTTGACCATAATTCGTTCGGTAGGGAGCCGAACTGATATCTCTTTTCCGTTTCAATTGTTCCAATATGGTGGGCTTTCTACTACGCGAATATTTCATTAGGGTCATAACCCTTATACATACTACTTCTCTAATTCTCATCACTCAACAACTATTCTCATACTTATAATACTAAAAGTTATATGAGCCCGTTCTTCTGGTCAATGTTGATCATATTGACGCTGCTGGTTTTAAATACATATCAGAAATTTAGACCACCTCATGCTGACATAAAAGCACCCCAAGCAACTGATCCACGAAATGCGGAACAAATATGTCAAAAAGAAGGCTATGTAGGGAACTAGCTAGGAAGATGAACCTAAACCTGCATATGCAGAAAATAGAGAAGACTTGCAGAGAACTTTCCTCCCTACTCATCCATCCCTAGAACGTTGCTACTTACCTTGGCCTACCCACCCACCCGAATGGCTACGACGGTAACAAAAATAGATGACCAGGGATAAGCTTGACACAAAAACCACCAAAATCCCAACCCCAGCTTGAGCTTTTATTTTTCCAAGTTACATAAGTAAGCAAGCAGGCTTTTTTATTTTTATTTTTATTTTTTTAATATTAATTAAAGTAAGGTGGTAGAACCTCTTCGTTCCATCTTGCCCCAGAAGAAAAAACCAATAACTACTCTACCCGCCCCGAGCTTCAGCTTTGCCTTTTTTAGTTTCTTCTTTTGGGGCTTGATTTTTCCTGAAAATCCTGGCACGAACTCTTAAATTCAACAAGATCATCTGGGAAATATGGGAATCCTGGGGCAACATGTGGTCAGGTAAGCTATCTACTAGCCTGATCTAAACAAAGACACACATCGGCATTTCCACGGCTGAAGCGTAAGTGACGTCCATCCTCTAAGATACCATGTAATTATAGGGATACGGATGCCGAATATAGACAGCTACAAAAAGGAATTGAATCTATTGAAGTTTGAGTGAGAATTATCACAGAGGTTTATTATCTGTAGACAGTTGGAGAATGTCAATAAACCATATGAGAATAAATACCTTTTCTTATACCCGTCTCATCCGTGATTACCATTGGGTCGAAATGCACATCGATATAATCCAACTTAGACTCAAAGTAACATGATTTATATCTGTATAATCTCAATTCGTCGCCCTAAATCTAGACACTGGGGATTCGGGGAATGACACAGGGCTGTCAAAAGAAAGAAGAGCACATCACTAGGGTGATACAAAAATATATATATCCGACCTATACAATATCATACGTGGCATGGTGTGATACGGCAGTCTTTTCAACGAAAACCCCGATCCCCATCTATTGTAAACCGATATAAAAAAACGCGAAGGCGTCTGCTGTCAATAAATGTTGGCAAGCTTGGTTATTGATGTAGATTTTAAGACATGATCAGCTCGAGGATGTGGCTCAGGTGACGACCGGTACCACAATGTATAACAGACCATTGACGTGGATCCACCACGAGATTATGCTAAGTTTTATATATTACTCACTGTCAGATCACAAAGAGCTTTTTCTGGACTTCTCAGCCGTCAAGTTCTTGTGAACTAATATCAGCTTGTGCAAGTACAGACCATGAGACTACTAAGGGTTACATGGTGGTATTGACAAGACACTCACATACAAGAACATGGAGACTAAAAAAGTTTGAATAACCATGCCATGTTGAGCAGGTCCACTATGAAAGACCGTCATATTAATCGGGATCACTGTTAATTTCAACGTACGTAAAATGCGTGTACGAATAATATTCATTCGTGTAACCGCACAACTCTGTCCATAATTTTGCCACCATCTCAGTACTTCTTCAAGTTACCCCTCCAGAATACAATAACTTTGTGATATACTGAATTAGGAATAAAAGGGCATGGTAGATTTTGGTGCAAGCCAGGTCATGATGATGGAAAAAAAAAGCTTATCATCTACACTACAAGACCTCGCCTATATGGGATGAAGTTGTTGAATTTTCAAACGAGATACAAACGAGAAAAGGACCTCGATAAAGACGTCTGGGTAGTTAGGTACTAATTCTGACGCATGAACTATGCAGGTACACACCATAAACCATGAGAATATTGAATGGAATTAAATTTCGACTTTAGGCTATATGACTGTAACATCGCCGTATACTACCTCGTGTCTGACTTTTCTCAGTAATCTGTCAAACCTGCGGCGAAGTACCGTCTTGGCTAGGCTGCCGTGGCGATGCTGAATTGACATATAATAGACCGACTAGATAAACAGATAACAATGATGTACGCCACATAGCTTGTTGGAAGGGTGAGGGGAGAAATAGACGATGTCTTTGTTGAGTTGCTTTTTGGCATAGTATCACGGTATATGTATATTGAACTATTCCTGTCATAGCAGGTTATGGATATCGGATCAGATTTATCACATTGTGCCGGTAATAGATGTACAAACAATCACGTTTTATACAGTAGAGTACTGGCAGCTCGGAGATACATCGATGGAGAAGACAATAATGATATTAAAATTCACTGCCTGGTATATTGGGGTATTAAAACAGACTTCATCTCGCAAATCTTAAGGATAGTGAGTAGAAAAGAAGATGAAGAGAGAAGGTAGAAGTAATTATAAAAAAGGACAGATCAGTGAAAATAAGATAATCCAGCCGGTATTAAAGCACACAACACAGCGATACAAACCAACCAACAAACCCCTCCTAGAAATCATGCCAAATTCGTATATTTCATTTCATGTTTTTTCTTTCATTTTTTGATTTTGTGCTCTCAATTATTATTCACCGAACAAGGCCCTGCCCTATTTGTCAGGATTTGTTGCCTACTCCGATCTCTTCTTGGGATCGACCAGCTCCGTGCCAAATACACGGTCCCAGAAGCGAGTAGTCACGCCGAAGCCGTTCTCGTAGTCGAGGAAGTGGTGCTCCAGGTGGTACTTCTTGAGAGACTTGTACCACAGCGGCAGGTTCTGGTGATGTAGGAAGTAGTGGGTTAAGTCATAGCAGACGTAGCCGAAGACGCCGCCGCAGAAAACAGCTGTAGCACAGCCCCAGCCGTATGTGAAGATGGCGTGAGCAAGGCGATAGAATGGTGTAGCTAGTACGATGAAAAGCGTCGGGGGCATTACGAGGCGGTACTTGTCCATAGGCAAGTAGTGATGGATGCCGTGGAGCAGGAAGTGGAGGGTCAAAGCAACGCGGTTATCGGGAAGCCATCTGTAAAGAGACAAAGTAGATACGGTTAGTTTCAGACAGAATGTGTGTCTTGCTGTGTTTGGTAGACTGGATCAAAACGTTGTCGGGCAGATAAGAGGAAGACTTACTCATCAAGGTGGAAGAGGAAACGGTGTAGCACATATTCAATTAGTGACCAAAGACTAAAGCCGAATAGAAAATGGCCGGCTAGAGAGTTTCCTGTCTGGCCCTCAGCGGAGATGTAGAGACCGTAGGCTACACACGGCAGCCAAATCATGGGGACCACCCACCACGGCGTCAAAGAAAGAGGCTCTAGGAAGTTTCCGAACAGTGGTGCCGACGCACCGCCCTTGAAATGTCTCGGCCGGTGAACCTGATCCAAGTAGAAGCGTTTAGAGAAGCCACCAAACCAGACCTGCATCAGCAACGGCTTGGATAGATCCAGGAACTTGTGCTTCTTGTAATCGTCGTTGATGTCGGTGTCCTTCTCCAGGTCCTTCTCCGTGGCCATACCGGTGCGCGCGTGGACCCAGCGGCCATCCTCGAACACCATATCGGCGTCTATCGGGGTGCCAGCAGCAGCAGCGGCGTCGGCAGCTACGGCTTCGGGGCTTCCCTTCTCGACAACGAAGCCTATTAAGCACTCGTCTAGAATCTCATATGCCGACTCGGAGTGTACATGCGAATCAGGGTCTTTGAGGATGGCAGTGACATCCTTACCGCCGTAGTCGAGTACAAGCTCGGCACCTCCCGGGTGGTCCTCGACGAAATCGGTCACATCATAAACGTTCTTGCCAATTGTCATGTAGCATGACTCGCCAGTCGAATGCGACTCGACCTGGGCACGGCTGAAGATTGGTAAGGTGCGGGCAGGCATCGTGGTCGGGGTTATTAGGCGAGGGTTCGATAAGATGACAGAGGAGAGAAACGAAAAGAGAAGCGTGGGAGTAATTAAAAAGAAAAATTGGCGGGATTTGGAGCAAGTGAATGCTTTATTATTGTTCCTAGGCCACTATAGTTCGAACAACAAAGGGAAATATATGAAGAAAGAAAGAGGAAGAGGTGTCGTGGTTCAGGAGCCTAGGTTTAAAGGCCAGCCGCAAGAAAACGAGAAGCGGGATAGAAAACACCGCAGTTTTCACAGATAGTCAATTAGGCTAAGTAGAAGAGAAACTATACAGATTGAAGATAAAGGCGAGACTATATAATTAAATAGAATGAAACAATCAAGTTCTTAGTTAGCCTCGGATTTTAAGGGGCAAAAAAGAATAAGAATTAGTAGATCGAAGCAAGACTTGGATAGCTTAAAAAGAAAGAAGGAAAAAAAAATCATGACGTGGGGAGACTTCGGAAGAACAAATAAATAATATTAGGTTTGCCTGCCACTAGGAAAAAAAAAAAAAAAAAAAAAAAAACCAGACAAAGTCTAAGCCGCGCAACAACGACGACGAACGGACTGATAAACTATACCAAATAAGCCGCTCTGGTGCTACATTTAACTTGTATCAAAGAGTCAAAAATCGGCAATAAATTCTGCGGAACGCCTGGTAACTAGGATATATACATGCAACATGCAAGTAGCTTTTTTCTTGTCTTAACTATCTCCACATCATCTGAACAGCACAGCAACTTAAGATTGAGGCACTCAAACCTAGTAAGTGATCGGCTTTCACAGGGTTATAAAAAGATCAGAGCGAGAGAGAGAAATAAAAAGAACCAGAACGGCCTGTCGAAAAGAAGAGGCAAAATAGATAGACTGCAGCAATTTTTATTCAACCAAGCACGCCAGAGTCATTCGAAAAGGCAGAACAGATCGTATGTTTTTTTTAATCTATTGTCTACATATATAGTCACTAACCTGTTTTTTTTTCTCGTTCTCTACCAAGACTAAAAAGCACAGTCGAAAATTCAGGAAAATACCCCTGAAATCGAACAAGAACGTAAATAAACTGGGGATTTACTTAAGTTAGCTACTTGAAAAAAAAATTAGAGGATTGCCAAGTTGTTTATTGCAATGCCGGTGCTTCCAGCAGAAAAAGAAAACCGCCAAATAATAAGTCAAGCAACTGCCATGTTTGGCATGGCATGGTGTGATATGAGAAAGGAGATGAGGGGCCATGTTGACCGAATCGTTTCGTTCCACTTTGCGTTGTTGATGAAAAAGGCATTGTTTACTTAGGTCACACGGCTACTCTAATTGCTATCCCAATATCTAAGAAGAAAGAAGATAAAATCAACTTGAACTATACAAGGCCAAAACATCAAATGAAACTGAATTCGATTAGAAAATAAAGCCATGTCCTCCTTCTCCCCAGATAAAATCAAATCGATGGACAGGCTCTAGCGAAGGTAACTGCCTACAGCCCCAAACCAAACTAACCCAAGGGAAAAAAAAACACATTTTACTTATATCGTTGCCTTACAAGGACAAGAATGACGATAATTAGAAGAATATCTTGCCGATCATCGCGTTGGAGCAACAAACCTCCGTTTGGTTGAGATACATGTTGCTTAGCCTTGGTTTTTTTTTCGGCATTTGCAAGAAAAAGATTATGCCATAAATCTGAGGTTACTGTGGTGGTGCTTGACCAGCATAATTCAAGGCGCGAAATCACGTGTCAAATTGGTAAACATCAACAAGAGACTGTTAACCCCGATTTCTACCAGGAATCAGACCTCATTATTCAATTCAAACGAAACAAACCGAACAATGGTTTTCTATCCATGAACAAAAGAATCAAATCCATCCAAATCCGAGCTCGGGGTTTTTCATCTTTTCTCGAAATATGAAAGAGTTGCAAATAACGTCCAACGGTGTCAAATCGGTGTCCGCTTCGAACTCTGCCGTCTTTGAATCCCTACCACAACTAAATGCATATATGTATATGTACAGATAAAAATAAAAATAAATAAATAAATGTCCTAGTCATTCTGTCATAAGAACATAAATCATTATTCTCTCCCCAGGAATCCATTGGTAAAGCAAAAAAGGGAAATGAATTAGTGAGGGAGACCTGATGCTGGCCTAACCTTTACCTTGAGCTTCGCTCGCTTTGATTCGGGGTTTTCGCATATGGTTATAAATCAAAATCAACATGGCTTCTTTATGTTCTGACATAAACCCGACATACGATGATTGTTGACAGTATGTAATTCGAACTTGGAAGATTGTGCTTATGAGAACATACATATAGGTATTCCTAGCACTTCATGTGAACTTTGTCTAATGTGTATTTGATATATATATCAAGACGTGATGTTTATGATATTCAGAACCGTCACAAAAGGTAAGTTTACGAGAAACCTGTATATGATCAACCATATGACTATATCGCTTATCGTGTAAAGATATAAAAAACCGAAACAAGAATAGTACAACCAAAGAACAACATGAGTGAAGAAGAAAAGGGTTGTAACCCGTCTATGAAGATAAAGGAAAAAAAACCAAGTAGATATAAAAACAAAACCAGCCAGATGTCGTGTGTCATGGAAAGATGGTGAAAACGAAGTCCCGAAATTATACACAAAATGGGAAATTTGAGGATGTAAAGTAAGAACACAAGATGATACTAACAACCGAGATGATCCGACAACATGAAGGTAAAAAGGAAATAAAGAGCAAAAAAAAAAAACCAAAAGAAAGAAATTCAAAAGAATTCCATCAATCTCATCCTCAGGTCACACCGCTACCTAAAGGGTCTTGGAGAAATTGGACTTTTATACTAGTCTCTGGGAATGATCCCTAAAAATGGGGGCACGAGAAAAGAATTCTCAAGGATAATATATATATATATATGCATATGAATGACGACGCGATGATTCGATAGTCGGAAATGGAATGAAACTTCCAGACGATAACAAAAAATAATGATAGAAAGGGGGAGAAAAAAAAAAGGTAGCGTAAGACGAGAAGCGGATATAAGAAAGAAGACTGTATCACATGATTCTCACAGAACCAGGCTTACTCAACTTTGAACATGAGTTTTGGTGAGGCTAATAGTACACTAAGAAGATATTCTAGCGATTGCCTCGACCATAGTCACTTGCATAATTGAGATCACCAAAGCCCTGTGGCATACCACCATCTCCGAACCCCGTGCCGGGCCCGCTCACATAACCGCCATCATCACCCTCTTCGAAATCACTGGCCTCAAAGGATGACCGTCCTGATATTTCATCATCTATGTTTGGACCGGCTGGCGCCCAATTCATCTGTGCTAGAGCTGGGTATTGCGCAAGCAAGGCCTGCGGTAAAGCATAAGCAGCAGAAGGATCCAGAGGGTATCCATCATACACCTGTGGTGGTCCCATACCCTGCGTCAAATTCTGGGCAATTTGTTGCTCCTGCCAAGCGCGTTGGCGCTCAGCTGCTTCTTCGTCGAGTAACGGCTTGATACAGACACGACCTGCTTCAGAGCGGAAATGACGACCAAGAGCATCGGCACGAGCAAAGCGCCGACTGCAACCCCATGTGCCACCGCCCTTGAGATCCCCTTTGCAGACAAACTTCTTCTCGCCGGAATGGAGACTTTCGTGGCGCTTTCGGTCATGTTGGCGTGCAAAGGCTTTCCCGCAAACAGTACAAACGAAGGGCCGCTCGTCGGTGTGCGTGCGAAGATGGGATCGAAGATTGTATGCTCTGGTGAACCGTTTTGGGCATAGAGTACATTGGAAAGTGGCAGGATGCTTCTGTACTCGGCGCGCATTGCCGCTCTCTGTGGAATTTTGGTATTCCGGGTCTGCTAAGCGTAGGGCAATCACATTGTTTGGCACAGAAGATGTAGATTGGCGGCGGCGAGATGGAGAAACTGAAGAATTTCTGCTGCCTGGTGATACAGATCGAGACACATCGCGCGACATTGAAGCTGCGAGATTTGGTGAAAGACTGTTCGCCTGTGAGGGGTTATAAGGATCTGTGACGGATCGAGGGCGCGTACGACCTGATTCGAGAGTAAAGAGTCAGCAAAGTTTACGATGAATAGATACAAGTATGAGAGGAGGTGAATCGTGAAGGCTACTATACCTCTTTCGGGCGGGGTGAGCGAGGAGGCGTTTAAAGTCAGACCGCCTTCGATTGGCCGTGGTGGAGGTGCTAGTTGAATACTGATCGAGGGCGTTGCCATTTGTCCCATATCAAGAACTTGGTTTTGGAGCGAAGGGAATGTTTCAGAAGTTGGTGGCATGGTGGTGAAGTTCTGAGCATATGGGCTAGTAGCGTTGAGCATGCCGAAGTTTGCGGACGGATGTATATCGCCGGGCATGGGTACCATGCGGGGAGACATGGCGGGGCTATGAGTAGTGCTCGTTACTGGCATGATACCAGGACTATGTTGCGGATCTGAAAAGGTCAGGTTGCTGATGTGTGTCTCGACGTCTTGATACATGCCAGAAGTATCGATAGGACGCTGCATAGGAGAGTGTCCAGAGGCATCAAGCGAGGTATCGAAGTTGTCGGTGGGTTGAAGCAGAGGCGAGTGTACGCTAGAGACATCACTGTATTCTGATGGCGATCGACGGTGTCCTTGGAAGGACGGGGTATTCCAAGTCTGGCCAGCAAATAGAGCATCTTGAGGACCGAGGGAAGCATTTCTTGAATGGCCTCCGGGAGGAGACGAAAAGTGGTTTTGCATCATAGAGGGCGATGCATGAGGCTCAGGTTTCAAGAGATGGGTGCCAGTAGGTGATGATGGGTTCATTTGAGGTGAGACGATGCCAGATGGTATGTTTTGATCAATAAACAAAGGCTGCTGGTCGTAGGTATTGTCACCTGTAGCGACAGGGCCGGTGGGAAAGAGAGAGAAGTCGTCTGGATATTCGGCGTTGAAAGTCGGATTCTCGCCTGCCTGGGAGAAGGATAGCGCTGGATCAACTGAGCCCTGATCTCTGATAAAGTTGTTGTTCATGTAGAAGTTGGCAGAGGGGTTGTAATTTTGCGACACCTGTGAATCTATAGACAGGCCCAGGCCGATAGAAGCAGGATTGGAGGGGTCGAAGGAAGTAGTAGTTGGCTGGGGAGAAGTATTGCCGTCGGTATGGGAAACGGATGATACCGAGCGATTGCGATTGTGTTGAAGATTCATGGCGGGCAATTATGTTCTTTTAAATAATCAAGCGCTACACTACCAGGTGGAGTGAATGGGAATAAGAAGAGGCGATGCGGTGCGCGTGCGTAGATTGACGGATGGATCGATGGAAACAAAGGGAGCGACTAATTGATGACTGGGATGGAAGCGCACAGTAGCAGTAGGTACAGTGGTGAATGAAGGGTAGATGGAAAATAGAAAGGGAAAAAAATATGGTAAAAGAAAGGTAATTTACGTGGAATGGAATGAAATCCGGGGAGTTGGAACAGGCTTCCAGATTCCGGACAGTGCGGACAAGTTCTTACAGGAACAGAATCAAAACCGAGACCAAAGTCAGGACTAGGACTATCTGTATGACTGGGGCTAGGACTAGGAGGTCTAAGACTAGGAACAAGAGCAAGCGAGTGAGAATGAATGAACGGCGATGGAATCCTGGAAAGAACGACCGGAAGGTGACAATGTGGTGCTGTCAACAACGAGTGAAGGGTTTACTATTGATGGACGGTGACTAGACTTGATCAGGCTTTCTAAGACGAGTCTGCCTTTCTTCTCGTGGCTGAGCGTCGCTGTTTATGCACAGCCACGATCCCGAGAAATAGCGGAAATAGAAGCAATACAAGAAGTAGTTATAGAAGCGTTAAGGTGACAACACACGATAGTATAGTATGGATACTAAGAGAATAGGAGCGAAAATGGAGGGAGAGAATAGAAGAAGAATAAAGGTAGGCAGTAGTATACGTAGGTAGCGGAGGCTGGCAATCAATCACACTTCAAGATTACACTGGATTTGGTTGAAAGGCTATAGATAGTAATGCAAAATTGCGTAATTAGAGCGACGCTGGTTAAGGAACGACAGACTAGAGCTGGAGTCTACGAAGCCAATGAAGCCAATGAAGCAAGCAACGATACGAATAAAGTAGGCGGTGGATACCGAGGGTGAATGCAATCGTTTGTCCTCGTCACAGGTATTTGTTTGTATAGAGAGATGGATGGGCGAGGTGATGAAAAGAGAGATATAGAGAAAAGGAGAGACAGAGGCTGTCTATCTGAAGCGAAGGAAGAAAAAAAACTATGACGCTTTATCACTAAGCTCATGGAAAGTTGGCGAGCGATGATTGCGGATGATGGCTAGGACAAAGTAAAAAAATAGAACTAAAAATAAAATAAAAAGAAGAAGGAAAAATATAAAAAGCGCACGATGGGGTCGAAAAGGAAAAAAGATAGAGAGAGAGAGAGACAAATGGAGTAGCTTAGCTGGTCATCAGCAAGAAGAGCCCAAACTAAACAGAATCAGAAATAGACGACAGTTTCTCTCTCACGTCTGTCTTAAAGTGGGCAAGTCTGACGCAATACAGAAGCAGACTAGTTGTACAAATAGTATACAGATATAGTAGATAGACTTTGCAAGTCAAGCATGCATGTAGATAGGTAGCAATGCAGTTGAAGAGACGCAAATACGGCAAAGTGGAATGGGGGTAGAGACTAGATTTACTCTAGCCAGTAGATTTAAAAGAGGGGAAGAACGGCAACGGGTGCCGGTGCGCAGGATATTCGATGGAGGGGGGGGGCCATTGTTTTGCGGGTTTGAGGCTTTCGGGATGACTGAGTTACTACAACTATTAGTATAGCAACTACTTCGATACTTAACGGGTGCCTGATTCGCCCAGAGAATAGAAAGAAACGCTACTTTGAGAGCTTGATTTGAAATAACTGATTGTCCCGGTCTGCTATCTAGCTTGTTTTGGCTCTAAACGCCCGTTTCCGACACCTGCTCTGCTCTATTTCTCTGGCTCCACGATGTGCTTCAAATGGGGCAGGTGGACTAAATGAGTAATCTCTGGCTTCTTGCCTGTCTTTCTTCTTCTTCTGGAACAATAACCCTCGTCGTTAGTTGGTTGTTTCATCTGCTCTTTGGCGCACGGTGTACTTCCACTCTACACTGTAATTGTCAGCAAACTCCAAGTACCCCGCTCATTTTTCGGTCCCGCGGGGTAAAGAAAAAAAACAAGAAAACGAACCAAGCCCCATCTTGCATGTTATTCTTTACTCTTGCGACCTTTGATTTTCTACTTTATTACTTGCTTCTCTTGTTTCTTCTTGTGAAGATCTCCAAGGTTTGCCCTACAAAGTACCGCTTTATATCTTGTTCTTCTTCCTCCAGCGGCTACGCCGTCGTTTCAGCTTTGCTTTTTCACCCTCTGGTGTACAGTACTGTATGGAGAGCTTACACTGTCACGAGTGTGCCGTCGCAAAATAGAACAGATAATACTGGAAAAACATTCAAAATTACAAGCAGCCCTATCAATCTCGTCTCACACGGTCTCGTTCTACTTGCAAACACGACCATTTGGCTCCGTGCGTAACAAATATGCACACCGTATCCGCCATCACAATAATATGTTATTAAATTGTCCGCCACGCTTTACTTCGTTCCTCCGTCCAATTTTGTCACTTCATGAGATGAGGCTATCTATCATATGCTATTGATTCACTAGTCCCCTTACAGTTCACTTTTAGATCGATTTTAGAATCTCACGAGCCAATCATCTAACTAGCTAACGCCAACTTTGCTCACGATCATCTAGTACCAGTAACAGATAATCTTAAACCGCACATTTCTCTTCCCTGATTTCAAACAGCCGTGGTTGCATTCATTTCTCACTCTCCCTGTTCCTCATCGACTGATTTGAAGACCATTATCATTACTTGCTATAGTTAGTCTGAATATCAGAAGTTTGAAGATCCTCGGTCGGCATCCCTACTAAACAAGCCAACTAACTCTTAGTTGGTTTGAGTTGACTAACTGTGCGCTCTCAAGCCTCTTTTTTTCCCATACGCTACGATGTGCATCCCTAACAGTAATGATGTCAATGTTATGAAAGGTCTTTGGTACCTAGTTACTAATACTACTACTTTATCCTATATTTCTATCTCGCTTCTAAAACGCTAATGAGAGAGCGAACCCAGCGGAGAAAAAGAAAGTCTTTGCAAAAGACCTAAGCGCGGATTATACTTTTACTTTCTTCTGGCACTGTATGGCGCTGTAACTTTGGACTGAAAGTTGAATGTCGAGTCCGGGGATTAGTTTGATTGCTAGTTTTGGTGGTTGGGGAAGCAAAAAGTGTCGGATATTCATCTAGTTGTTTGTATGAATTGTATCAGCGTGAACTTAAGCTTGGCTTCCTTATGCATTCTTGAAGCAGAGTAATCGCCGATTTGTTTGGTGGTCACTAACCCTAATTTATCATGGTCAAATCTGTATGATTTGCAACTTTTTATGTATAGGTCATACACACTACCAAAAAATTTCAACATTCTAGTATTGAATGAAAGGCTTCATGTAGTTATAATTCATGGCTATACACATAGTTGAAAAATTTAATACATGATATGTAAATGTAATTGTATGTGTAATAAGAATCAAAACATTCCCGGCCGACCAAAAGACAAACTAAGAAAGGATACATTTGGGCTTTCTTTCTCCTCCTCTCTTTGAGCCACTCATTTATTTGATTTCCTGATAGTTCTCGCTTTGAACCACGTCCCTTTGTGGCAGTGCAAATTCAGACTCATGCTCCTGGAACAACCAACTAACCCACAAATAGCACATAAATATAACTTTGTATCATTTTATTTCTTTTTTTCTCTGCTAGATCACACTAAGAAAAAGCATTTTACAATCTCGTTTGGCTTCTAAAAATAGAGACGGACCTGAGCTCCTTAGTATGGGCTTTGGCGTTTTCCTAGTACTGCTACTCTACTTTATCTTCAGGTACATGTGTAGCTTATAACCCTTTTTTCCTTCCACACAGCCGCAGTTCAAAATGGTATGCTATTCATGTAAATGCCTATATGTAGTTGGTTATATTGACTAGCTTTGACTATTGGACTGAAGGTGTGCATGAAGAACTACCTATTGGCAGTTATGAATTCTCGTGTTCGATCAGTTCTTGTGTTTTGACGAAAACAACAGCTTCCGCTTAGGTCGTATGCTGGAAATTCCAGCTTAAAACTATGCCTTGCTTCTTATTGCCACTGTAGCTATTGGATAACAGATTATGGCCAATAGCTGTTGTTTTGGCTCACGTGTACATTTGTATGTGTAAGTTGGAGTTATTGAATATTGCCATTTAATCTTTCAACGGAAGCTCCCTTGCTCAGCCTCAGGTGGGAAGCCGCGTGTAAGTCGCCGAATAGGAAGCTCGGCATAGTACATTGTGCATTGTAACTTGTGTGTGCATTTCTTGCTATGACTTTTGACAATATGGAAACATGGATTATAATTATGTCACAAGGCATTATAACTTATTTACATCATACAGACTGATAGTTGACGGCCCTTGACAGTTCTGCCATAAGAAGCTAAGATCTATAGTTGTAGACAATTAGGCTTGCCCCATATGAAATGAAAGCGGTTATGTTCTCACTTGAGCCAAAGCAAGCAAAGAGATAGGCTGACAAGCTCATGTGAACATATAGGAAAAGTCTGCCCGTTCGGGTGCATCTGGTTTCGAATCTTCTGTGATATGTGTGTATATCGTATCTTGATGCCTGAAGCTCAGTTGTACCAGTCAGGATTTAGGTTTTCACATCACATTTAAGCAGCGTAAGATATGCAACTAGAGTTGAGTTACAACCTGAGCGATTAGAATCAAATGGAGAAATTGAAATGCGTAGAAACAGAAATGCAGCCTATCTTGACTATGGAATCTGTAGTTGCACTGATATGGAGAGACGGATACAGATACAAAGTATTAACATACTGTTTTCATTGGGCTGAATGATATTCTTTTAAGCGCCATCCCTTCTTTTGTGATTATACATAGCGTTTAGTATTTTTTTGTCTGTGAACACAATGTGACTATGTGATATTGTCGATTTTATCACATGAAGTCGGACTGTTATCTGTTACTTGATACGCAGCCGAGCGCAATTGATTATCCCCATTTTGTAATGCATAATTACTGATTGAGTGAAGTGGACAAGAATGGAAAGGGTAGCAAAAGAACGCAATTAAGAACATGTCGTGTAAAAAAAAAAAAAAAAAGAGGCCTCCCGAAAACTTTGTATTCAAACATCAAATCTTACACCCTAACCCAAACAGGACCCAAACATAGAGGGTAGCATCTACAGATATGATGTTGTAATTAACAACTATAAAAGAAGGGCCCAGGAAGAAGATTCCGTGGCTAACTTAGATTTGGAAAGAGGGAGGTCTTGTGATCATTCTAGGGTTTCAGGGTTGTGTTCTATGACATTGCGTTGCACCGTAAGCTGGGCTATCTGTATAGTTTGTATATGTATGCAATTGTAATTTGATTGGGGTTGAATTACACCTATACACATATTTACACATTGGATTACATGATGACCTATCATATTGTCATTAAACATGTTTATTGAAAATACCATACTGTGATTTATGAGGCCCGAGGAAAACAAATGGCCACTAAGTCAGCCCTCGTCCTCCTGAATTTCTGGTAAAGTGATCTAAGCAGTAGACTGGACAATACTGTATGGGATAAAATGAACTCAAAGGAGTGTGAAACGGCCCCCAAAAACGAGAATAGAAAACAAGAGAAGACAATTAAAGTAATCAAAAAGCAACGCCAGAGTGGAATGGGGTATGTAAGTGAGTCAAAGGACAGCAACCATATTAGCAAGAAGAACATCTGGTCATAGTCGGGTGAGAATATTTATCGAAAATGTTTAGATCACCTCTTCACGCTCGTAGCCCGTCGTCTTGAGTGTGGGATTGGGCTTTGTGTGACCTTCCTTATAGACACTGGCGAATGGGTTTGGGTCTTCTATTTGCTTGAGGTTACCAAGCGTATGGTTGACGCCACGATGCGTGGCTTCTGTTACACACAAAAGAAGTTAGATATCAGAGCTTGAGCATGACATGATGAAAACATAGAAGAGAGCCAAAAAAAAACATACCGTCAGCACGAATATAGTAGATCAGATCCTTCATGGTCCGATGGCCTTCGGGGATGTTCCAATATGTGACGGCGATATCCGGTATACGGAACTTGGGATCCGTCCACTTGGGCAAATGGCCAGCCTCGATCTCCTGGATACACCACGTATAGGTATGTACGGCCTCTTCCTCCAAATAGCCGACGAAGCGGTGGCAGATGCGAGGCGACATGAGATATAACAAGAACATGCCGTTGAAGAAAACACCCTGAGCGCCAATGATCATGAGTTTCATGAAGCGGCCTGGTTCGCACATTTTCAGAAACGTGAGCAAGTGCATACGCTCATTGTAGCTTTCCTCGAGTAGCGTCTCGATCCAGCCATGGTCGCGACGGAGGCGGCGGATCGAGTTAAGATGGCGTAGCATGCCGGCAACCATACCCGGAACACCGGCGATGCTTTCCAAAAAGATAAAGCGGATCAGCTAACAGACTAAGAGTTAGCCATATCAAGTTATACTCCGTACTAGCTAGTATGTGAACACATGGAGCTACTTACCCATTGAGCTTCAGTTAGTGGTTTGATGGTCGTCACGTGCCCAGCCGACTGATTAGCATGGGCTTTCTGAGCCTTGCTCATGCCCGTCACGAAGTCCATACCCCACCGACACAACCGAACAAACTTCCAGGCAGCCCAGTCACCCATGGTACGCGGAACGCGGTGACCTGGTACGACCTGGAGCATCTCTTCTTGGGTGAAGCCGTGGTGTGGCCAAGCCGGGGGTGTCTTGCGGATGGCTTCGGTTTCCTGAGTCGGGAAGAAGTCCCGCATGTGTTTCTGCGTAGTGTAGGAGAGAGCACGGCGTGAGATGAGCGGCGAAAGGATTGTGCATGTTTGGCTGCTAGAGGTGGTGCTCGATGCTAAAGGAAGTCGACAAACTACTGTGCTAGGTAGTCGCCGCGGTAGGGCAACAGTGCAAAGACGGCCGCTGGCTCTGGCAGGAAGCATGGCAATGGTAGTGATGATGAGTGTGATGTGGTTTCGAGTAAAGCTGAAGACTAGACTAGATCTAGACGGGGAGTAAGATCGGTTGAGGATGTGACGAGATGATAGATGTGATATTAAATCCTGTGATACAGACAAGAGGATAGGGCAAATAAGATGAAGAAGATGAAAATACATAGAGAAGAAAAAAAAGTTTCTGTAAGTGAGAGCCTGAGGCAGATGAAGAAGAAACAAAGCCGTCTTATATTAGCCAAGGGCGCTTTCGGCCTCAGGTCTGACGTGAAGCCTTCTAAGGCAAACAAACGCCTATAGATGAGGTAGGAAGCATGTCAAGACTTTGAGCCACGCCCCCCTCTTTAGACATACGGTCTTGGTTTACTTTTCTTTCCTTCTTTTATTTTGGCCCTGGATGGCCTCTTTAGAAGAGGATGATAGAAGGCTAGTCGTATGCTGACCGGGCAACTTCAGCTCTCGGCAGTGCCATCCTGACATTGAGTTACTAGAAATGGGTTCTGTCTTTTCGCTGCGAATATGAACCGGGAACATTAGCAATAGCCCGCTTACTTCAAGCATGGTCATGTGGTTTTTGTTTTTTGTTTTTCGTTGTTCCGCTTCTCTTCAAGCACTATGGTCGCCGACTACAACAAGGAGACCTGCATTGTTCAGATAAGGCACGTCGTGAAAAGATATCTCCAAGCACCCAAATTATGAGAATCTTGGCCACGAACGCCGATACATATGCTACCAAATAAGGCCAGGAAAAAAAGAAAACATACAACTTGGATGCAGAATACAGGTCGTTGACCAGCAGGTCCTAATATCAAAGCTGTCTTTGATATCTTTGAATGTTATCACTGTTGTTGGCTACTAAATTCCTGATTTGGAAACCCAAGTACGACTCTGAGAGACAATATGAGCAACTAACACCAGGGCTTATAAATCGGGTACAATCGGAACAGTTGAAAGAAGAAGAGGAGGCGAGTCAGTATTTTCTGACATTGGTACGTCACAAAAAAAAGGAGACTCGAAAAAAAAAAAAAAAAGAAAACTGAGCCTCAGGTATTCATAATGATGAGGAAAAAAATATAATTAGAAAGAAATAAAGTTGTCATTCCATTCGTTTGCTATGTAGTGATCTGAGGCATCAAGAAATCAAGAGAACCACGGCTCTAAAACTCTCTTCCCTGCTGATGAGAAGGGTAAGAAAAAAGCGGCTTAATAAGTGGCTACATAGCTATGAGAGCTCCATTCCCACCTTAATAAAATTGAATGAAAAAAAAAAAAAGAGACTTACACCGACAGATTCCGGTCTATTTTCGTGAACGCCGTTCAAGATGTGAAGCCCGTTACTATAAGACCAAAAGATGACTTACACGACCTCGTGATCATTATATCTATCATCTTGTTCAATTTTATCTTGGACAGTGATTTTTAGATGCTTGGAACACCCCCCCCCCCCTTTCGTCCTTATCCTTCTCTTTATCTATTGTAAGATCTACAAAGAAAGGAACAATTGCCTCTGAAGCGACCTCGGACTGTCTTTATTGCACTACGGATCTTCTCTTTCCATGGTGAATGACATGACAAGCCGCTATTGTTCCTTCTGTAATGACTTAATGACTTGTGAGTGACCTTTCTTTACAAATTAAGCAAGAAAAAGGAAAAAAAAAAACAACTAGATATTACAAGGACTAGCTCGCATCAAGGGGTGACGCCGAAGTCTGAGCTCTTGATACAATAACTTGCTCTTGTGTTCTGACGCATACGAGCGGCTCTTATTCCTTTCTTCCGTGCCAAAGCGCTATCTGTATATCCTCCCGTCCTATCTTGTCTGGTGGCTTGTCTGGTCTAGTACTCTAAAGAATAGTCTGTATTGAGTCATATGCTGCGCTGGCCCGGGCTACTACTGACAACATCTATATTCACATCGAGATGCTCCATGTCATCAAATTCAGGATAACTCGTATCTATATATGAATATAAAAGAACATTCATACTACTTTGAGGCTCTGTTCATGCCTGTTTGTGCCTGATGTAAAGCGCCCCCCACTCAAAGAAGGAAGAAAAAAAGGTCAGCCTTACCTTGCTTTGTATAAAGTCAGTGCCTGGTGTAATTGTCCCGCTATATTAAGCTAAGCTTAGCTAGGTTCGAGACCGGTCCGGGAAATGGAAATTTGCATAAGAGAAAGTCTTGTACTAGTAAAAAAAAAAAAAAATTCCCCGAAGGGAAACTGGNNGGGGGGGGTTCAAGAAAATCTTAAGGAACGTTTTTATTAGTAAAACTAAGCTGGCTTTTCTCCTGCGGCTCTGCGCATCACTCTAGCTTAGAAAAATCAAAACTTTAACAAATAATTTCTTTGGTGTCTACTTTTGGCGGCGCCGTCATCGGTCCTTTTTTGCTTCCTCTTCATAAAGCCCGCTTACCATCGTCTACCAACTAAGTTAGAGTTTTGTTTCCAACCAAAAGAGGGCACCAAAATGCCGGTCCTTCCCATCGCGTTCTTCTTCTAGGTAATGATGATAAGCGACTGGCCTCTAGATAGAAAAGTGTAACGTTCTGCTAGCTTAGCTTCACCGAGCAAAAGGAGACTTTCAAAGGAAGCAAGGAAGGGGGGAGCTTGGATAGCTCGATACTTATCTGCTTGCTTCCTTTGCCTACTTTATCGAAACGCAATTCATAGCTTTCTGCTTAATTACTACGTTCCAACGTGCTAACAGAAGCCTAGAGATGTGAAGTATACAAGTACCGGGAAGAAAAAAGGGTCACGATCCTTTCGTTTCTCCTACTTTTTCTTATCAGATCTAATCAGTTCAGGGCATCGTCAAAAGATCTATTCCGATCGGACCATCTTGGTCTTCTGGAAGAACATCGTCACTTTCTACGCGCTGACATGACATCTCTGACTTCTGTCGTACCATTGAATTCGCGACCTCCGATCGGAGTTCCTGAAACACTCTTACTCAGGCGCCTTTGTTGTTTGGGTTTTCTTCTCTTGGACTTAGGGTTAGCGTATCTCACGCTTTGTCTTAAACTTGATTCTTTTTCCACCGGTAAACGGAAGTTTGAAGCGCACATCCTCCATATCTTATGATGCCTACGTCTCGGTTCATGACTCTTTGGAGAAGCATCCCCTTGACCCTCGTCGTCTCATCATGCAACGATGTGATTTCGGGTGACTGTGTATCTTCACTGCGACTCGAGTTGGTTCCGGGTAGTTTTCGTCTTGCTTATTTGTGCATTGATAGTGAAATATAAGAATAATATAACTGTCATTGCTTTTAGCTCATAGATTCGTTAGTCGACGTGTTTCATTGACCGGTACTTATGCTAGGAAGGCGGCATCATGTCGTATTAGAATAGACCGGGAAATCTAATACCTGTCTTTGATGATGGTGGGTTCCGGATGCATGGAATAACGAGAT
Organism: Davidsoniella virescens; assembly: GCA_001513805.1. NCBI lineage: Eukaryota > Fungi > Ascomycota > Sordariomycetes > Microascales > Ceratocystidaceae > Davidsoniella > Davidsoniella virescens. The sequence goes on along the minus strand of LJZU01000003.1, from coordinate 29,707 downwards.
GCGATGTCGCATCTTATAGCTTTAGTTAGCCCAAACTGATTATCTCTGCTATCAACCGTTCGGTATCTGTTATTTTCCAGGTATACTTTAGTCAAATTAAGAGATGAAAATCCAACCCGGAGGATACTGTCATTCCTACATTGGTTTCCTGTTGTAGCAAGATAACTGGGGTGATCTATAGATAAGTCTCTCTTTGACTTGTACCACGATAGCAGGCTAAGTCTTGAAATTCTGATACCTGATTCACTGAACGAGACTCAATTGGGACATGTTGTATAGATACAATTATTTGATACATAAGGCTTGCACAAGATAAACAAACATCCGTTATAACTATATGCGTTTGTATTTAGAATATGATATAGAAACAGTGTCAGTTAATCTATATACTTTATTTCTTGATCGTACATACGAAAACATCAACTTCTCTTCAAATGATGTGACTGATGTGGAGATAAACATCAAAGGTTGACAATAGGAGGATAGGTTTTACTATGTTAGAAGCCTAGTAGGTTTAGTATAGCTTAAACATACTCTAGTTACAATTACTATAGGGTTGAAGGCGATACAACGTTCTTGAAAATGTACGTCAAGTTATGAAAAGTACTACTTTCTAGCATATAAGTCGGTTCACTGATGATTGACATAAACGAACTTTAGAAAAGAGAAATGCGGTACATGTACTAATCATTCATTCCCTAAATTGTCTCAACTAGGGTATAGCCATATGGATGCGTTATAATTTTAGCCATAGATGGCACGGAGGTGCTATATCGCTTGTATTCGAGATCGGTATCAAGATTGACCTCCATCTTTGGAGCCGTTGAAAGCTAATGGGGTGAGGACCTGAAATTTTAGTGTTTCTTGTTGATGAAAGATGTAGGTGGGATAATCTTTGTAAGGCTTACTGTTGTTCACAAAACTGGAAAGATAGTGCTAGCTAAAGCACTGAACGAGGGGAAGAAGCGAATGGGGATATGACTAGTAGACGAGTCTGTGATACCCCAGATACTAGGGTGCAGGGAACAACGATACAAAACTAGAGAGTACCGAGGTCTGTAATTTCAGTTTATAAAAAGATGAATGTCTCTCCAGCTGTGAAATACCTATACTAACTACTAGACACATCAAGGTGATGGAAAGTCTCGGCCATGATACTGTTAAGACACATGAATATATGACGAATAGAGGATGGAATTCGGCCTTGTCAAGACCGCAACTGTGTGAGACCCAACGATGGAAACTGTCAGATATAGTAGGTTCATCTAGTAGTTCAGGAGAACAGTGCTTATGATGGGAGGCTGGAGATATCAAGTTTATAGGTATCATCTAGGAGATGTAGTCCGACTACCGTCGGGGTCTTTGGCTCCTGGAACCATTGATACTAGAGTATGTATCTACATATGTCCCATAATCGTACCCAAGAGACTTGCTCTCTCCCATGAAGCGTTGATTCCATATTGGTAGAAGACCTCTATATTCCGGGTTCAAATTGCTGATGAACAAAGTTGTGCACCTCGATGAGCCAATACTCGACTGTCATGAGGTGGTCGTGGCACCTTGATAACCTAGGCCAATATGCCATCTTCTGCGCCGCAATAAAATAAGACGAGAGGATGATGATTGAAAGACAGCATATTTTGTAAGAGCTGAAGATGTTGATGTAGTTGATTATCACTCCTTTTATCATTTTGTTTTTTATGTAAGTCAAGACATCGCAGCAAATGTGTCACAAAGCGGCTGACACTAACGGTCTAGGGCTGAGAATTATCACACTTTATAGTGCTGCACGATCTTGTTAGGAATACCATCATGAAAGTCGTGTAAGATAGCATACTGAATTGATTATACGTGAGTTGATTCAACTATACACCATGTACCGTAAAAGGTACGGGGAGGGATCCAAACTTTGTGTATCCAACCATGTAGCACCAATTCATCCTCGACATCGACATCAAGATCTAATTTGTTCTATTTGATTTGTCTACACTGTAGGTCTAGAGTATGGCAATGTATTTTGTATTTACAAGTGGTATTTGATATTCTATTTCTATCTGGCTATACAGAGTTCCATATATATCCCTTTAGTATTACAATTTGTTGGATGAAAGCTGCCCTCATATAGAGCTGCATAAGCTTTATCAAGCCAAAGCTAAAGCCCATCTACTCAAGACAGTCATGGTTGTGGTGTCAAAGTTGCTACTCCTTTTGTTTGTAACTCAAAGTTTGAGCTGAAGGGGTCACTATTTATTAGTCTGGTTGTCGAATAGAACTATACATGAAATAGAAGTTGAAGGAGGGGCGTTGAAGTACTGATAGCGGAAACAAATATCTTACGGTGGAGAGTATCATGCTGGCTTTGAGGATCGGCCTGTTTCTTTGATTTCTTTAATTTTTTTTTTTTCCTGGCATTGCTTAGTCAACAGACAGAAGATATGAACCTTTTGGGGCTTATTAGTGCGTAGCTATGAAGATAAATGTCTTGCCTCAAACGTGGATCTGGGTTTCGCCTTATCAACCGATGCCTTCCACGGGCTGATCTCATTGGTGTAAGCGGCGCCGATAGGTGAAAAGAGCGCCTTACCAGAATAGTAGGTAAGTAGTGGATCAATGCCATGCAAAGTTAGGAGGACTTGCAGATAGAACAACGGCCAAGACACTGCAATCACAATAGTAATATATGCACCAATGCCGCAAGACATTTTCTATTCGTACTGCATGTTTGAGACGCGCTAACGACGGCTATCGCACTATCTGCAAGTCGTTATTATCTCCAAATGCAGAAATATATGTAGGACTAGAAAAAAAGGAGTCAAAGCAACAAGCCTCTACCTCTATCGTTGTTGTCGTTATCGTTGTCGTCATATGCTCATAGATGATCAGGGGATGTGGGCCGATAACAGCCAAAAGAGAAGATGTCTACACTTGAGTCGGGCAAAATATTGACACTTACATCAAACATTGCCTAGAGTCCGTGTTTTTTTTTGTGTTGGTATCACAGGATCATATAGTTACAAAGATATCATAGAACCTTTTCCTAACTCTATTAGTAATGCCCTACGCTGGATAGAATCATTTGCCTACCCACTGTATTACCTTATCATAGGGAGTTTTAGTGAGATGTGTGAAATGAAGCAATGCCCATATCCTCTAGACTTTTTATCATCATACAACGAACAAACAAGAACCCACCATTTCCTCTATCGATACCGAGTTTAAATGGGCGGAATCAATTGCGCAAATGGAACAAAAGGCCGCGTATCCGTGCCACTGGATCTAAGAAAGACGAGTAACCAAAGTGTTCTTTTGTGGGGAGTAAGCTTGTCTATATCGCGTGGAAAACCCTCTTATTAGGCCCGCTTTGTCAAGTATTCTCTTCTCTTCTCATGTCCCTGGCTTTATTTGAAGCTAGCAAGGCTACTATCGTGGATCCTGACTGTGAAAACTGGCCGCTTGTTAATTCTACTGCTATCTTGGGAAATCAATCCTCTATAATGAACCTTCACTAGAGTTATACATCCTTCACATGGAAAACTCATCGTTTATGTCTTGGCAGGTTCGGACCTCTTCTTGGGTAATGCTAGTTGACGCCCGGCTGGAAGCTGTCTTCAATACCACGGACCTTGGGAAGCTGGGGCACCGACCAAGGCTGGATAGAGAAGAGACGGAGTGGTCGGACCTTCTGTTCCTTGGTAGACCTGATGAACTGTAGTGGTGTTGACTTTGACAATACAACGTCGTGACCGTTACAGTGCTCGCTCTAGCAAACGCCAACTTACTTCTATACTTCTATATACAACTGTATGTATTGTTGTGATATAAGAGGAGCCATCGTATACATGTTGTATGCGTATTTATTCAAGAAAGTTACTAAGGCGACTGGATTATAAGAGTTTTGATAGAGAAGAACAGTTCGTGTATGAACATTCAAGATAACGAAATAGCCTCTATTGATTCCATTAAGTAACATCGATGTTGCACCACTAGTTATTGGCACTATAGTAGTCACTATTTGCCAGACAGGAGAGGACGCCAATATTCGTACTGCTGATAAGATGAGGACGAGTCAAGATAGCCTGTTTGGGTTAGCCTAGGGCCCTTGGAAAAGCAGGCATATGTCAACAAGACGACAAACCGATGTTTGTCAACGGATCTGGTGTCAAGTTGACGGGGGTGCTAATGTCTTGTTAAGTACTAGACTAAAACCCGGGAAATGGAGCTACGAATAAAGGCAAGCTACAAGACTACACTTTGCGTGTGTGTCCAAGTGAAGGCTTGAAGTGTCAAGATTGTATACATATGATATGCAGGTACTTTGAAGATAAGGCTCATATATCATGCTCGGCCAACTGTCGGCGGAAAGCTTTCACCAACCATGCCTCTCCATCACAATTGTGTTTTTATAGGCGCAGGCTATAGTTATGTTGGATTCTGCGAGGGCTCCCTGGCAAGCCAGGAGACCTGCTAGTACCAACTAGTACTAGTTAGGGCATCTAATGACTTTAGTGACTAGCAAGTAGTACGACTCGAACAAGGGCCTCTGGCGCAATTAGTGATATAGTGCGTGATATAGCGTGGGGAGACTGCGGGCTTATCGGATTGGCGAATGGGAAGAGAAGGGGGAAGATGAGGCACGAGAGAGCTAAAGAACGGAAGCTTGGCTAGTTGCTTCGGGCCAGTTTCCGTTGATTATCGGCTAGATACCTGAAAACGATGTTGAAGGAGACGATGTGATTTTGATGTTTTGCATGCACGTAGTGAAGAAAAATAGAGTAGTCAATCAAAAATAAAATAGTGAGAAAGACTTGGTTGCTGCTTTTATAATCGTAGGAAAAGCCCACGTCCCTTCCTATTGTGAACTTGAGACCCACCCATCTTTCTTTTTTGATCCTGCTATTTTGGGACGACTTGATTTTGCATGGTAAATTTCGGATTTTGCCTAAGAGTCTATTTTATTTAGTCGACGTCTTCTCTTTAACTATCGTTCTTCGTCTCTCTTCATTATCATATTCTGCCTTTCAATATCTTGAGGGTCATTTCTTTGCACCATATGCACCTCGGAGATTTCTTTTTCTGCAGCTTCGATTTACCGGTTTTTTTTCTCAGCTTAGCATCGTTTTCGAGGAATCAAAAGACGCACCTAAGCTTACATTGAAAGCCACAATCTGCCCAGTGACGTCTTTTGCCTATCTTTGCATTACTTTTGTACGCATCTTGTCGCTGTGCCGGGGCCAATTTCTGCACTTTGTAAATATACCATATCCAACATTAACCAGCCAATCAAGCCGAGCACTTTCGCCAGAGAAGGACTCGCCTTGTCTTACTTATCTCGACCTAGGCCTCAGACGGCTCTCGCTTATCTCTCTTTCCACCTTTATCGCCCTCGGTCTGACTTCTACGATCAATAGAAAGATTGGCCGGTCGACGTCTTTCCCCCCAACTAGCAGCATTGCTGCTGTGCAGCCAAACATTCTTAGACACCCGAAAAACACCACATCTTCTCTTCCGAGCCTCTATATTGCTCCAGTTCTGTACACGATAAGCCTGCGCTACTTGCAGCATCGAGCGTTCCTCGATATCCCCATCTCTGCCTGCCGCTAGCAGATTTTTTTGAAAGCACATATCGACACCAATATACACAACTTGACACACTTTATCCTACAACGCAAGCATGCGCAATATGCGGTCCAAACGGGACATCGAGCTCAATGAGCTCAAGTTCGGCAATGAATCATGGGCGTTCGACACCAACTTCACCTTGCGCGAGCCTATGTACGAAGTCAAGCCAAAAGAACCGTTCTTTGCCGGCTTTATCGACAGCTTCAGACGCGATCCCACACTGCGCATCACTCCGCGTGATCCGAAAGAAGAAGCTCAGATTCGCGCTGCTGCACAAGCAAATGGCGGCCACTTCTACGATATCGAGATGAGTATCTTGCAGACGTCGCATTCTGGATTGGCGCGGAAGCTTAAAGGTCGCCATCTGCAAATGATTGCCATCGGTGGCTCTATCGGTACGTCTTACGTTGGTTTACCTCTTTTGGTTATTTGATCAAGGATAGGTCCAAAGCGCTGTCATCACAAGGTTTACTGTTGTTTGTGGGCAGTGGAACTAGAGGTTGATTCAATGTGACTTGGTGACGAAATGTGGAATCACATTATCACCCTTGAGCTATCCCCAGTATCAAAAGTACCGATCCGCAGCAACAATTGCTAACATGTGATATCCCTATAGGCACTGGATTATTCGTTGCTTCAGGCAAGGCGCTACAGGCCGGAGGCCCGGCATCTCTACTGATCGCCTTTAGTATCATTGGTTTCATGCTGTACTGCACCTGCCAAGCGCTTGGGGAGCTAGCCGTTGCCTTCCCCGTCGCTGGATCATTTTCTGCATATTCTACTCGTTTCTTGGATCCGTCTTGGGGATTTGCCATGGGCTGGAAGTAAGTAATCACCTTTACAATGATTGAGTCTCGCGGAAATGCTAACAATCTCACTAGTTACGCCTTCCAATGGGTCATTGTACTGCCGCTAGAGGTTATCGCCGCTTCAATCGTTTTGAATTATTGGGACCAAGATATGCCACGAGCACCATTCGTCACTCTTTTCCTCGTCTTCATCATGGTAACCAACCTTTTCGGTGTCAAGGGATACGGTGAAGCTGAGTTCACATTTGCCATTATCAAAGTTATCGCCGTCATCGGCTTCATTCTCCTCGGCATTGTCCTCAACTGCGGTGGTTACCCAGGCACCGGCTATATCGGCGCATCATACTGGGTCGACCCCGGTGCATTCAACAATGGCTTCAAGGGTCTCTGCAGTGTCTTTGTTACTGCTGCCTTTGCCTTTGCTGGTACCGAACTTGTTGGTCTTGCCGCCGCCGAAACTGCCAACCCGCGCAAATCACTGCCTACTGCGATCAAGCAGGTGTTCTGGCGTATCTGTCTCTTCTATATCGCTGCGCTGTTCCTGATCGGCCTGCTGGTGCCATACACGGAAGAACGCCTCAACGACGACACTGGAACCGGTGTTAGTGCCCATGCATCACCATTTGTCATTGCCATCGAGCACGCTAAGATACAAGTTCTGCCATCTATCATGAACGCTGTCATTCTCGTCTCTGTGCTCTCCGTCGGCAACTCGGCCGTCTTCGGCTCATCGCGCACGCTAGCCGCGTTGGCTGATCAGAACCAAGCGCCCAAGATTCTAGCCTATGTCGACCGGAAGGGTCGCCCGCTCATTGCTATCCTTGTTACCGGCATGATTGGCATGATCGCCTATCTCGCTGACTTATCGCAGCAATCTGTCGTTCTTGACTGGCTGCTTGCCGCCTCCGGTCTATCATCCATCTTCACTTGGGGTTCTATCTGCCTTGCCCACGTGCGTTTCCGTCATGCCTGGGCTGCCGCCGGTCACGATCTGACAGAACTTGCCTTCCAGTCGCAAGTCGGCGTTATTGGATCCTACTTCGGCTTTGCGCTAAACTGCCTTGTGCTCGTGGCGCAGTTCTGGGTCGGCGCGTGGCCTATTGGCTACGAGAGCAAGACCTCGTCTCAGCTAGCACAAAGTTTCTTCCTTGCGTATCTAGCTGTGCCTATTGTACTAACTTCGTATGTCGGCCATAAGCTATACTACCGTACATCGATCATCAGCGCATCAGAGGTCGATGTCGATACTGGTCGCCGTGACTTTAACCTGCCACTGCTCATCGCACAAGAACGTGCCGAGCAGCGCGCGTGGCCAAAGTGGAAGCGTATGTACAAGTTTTTCTGCTAAATCGTTTTGTTGTTGTTTCTTATTTCCATCTTATTCCATGCCATGTTAATGAATGTCATTGTACATACTATTTTTGAGTATATTATCGTACTATTCCATCCAAGTCTACACATGACTGAATGGCAGCAGGAAGCATTGCTATTTCTAGGCGTTATATCAGGTGGACATTTTTTCGCATCCAGTACCATATAAAATATTCTTTACGTTATCTAATCATTCTGTCGTCACTCTTGATGAATTAGCAAATCTATATTTAAAGCCGAATGTTGTGTATTTATGTCGCTTTGTACATTGTAACCCAGTTTCGGAAGTAACCCTAAGGTGTTTACAGTGATAGTATACCTTTGAAAAGAGATGTGCTTATGTTAGCCTAGTTACAATTCAGACTGTTTTCGAACAGGGAGAATTTCTCTCTTCTCTTGTCAAGCGAGAAATGGCACAATAGAGATTACCAGATACTGTTTAGATGGCAATATTTGCTAAGCGTTTGAAAAGCATCGTGGCTTAACGCATTCAAGATCAATTTTGTCTTTCTCCATGAAAGGGTCTTGATCTATGAAACCAAATGGAATTAGGGTTCATAGACATCTAGTATGTATGCCCTATTCATTTTTCTATAATTGGAACCTACATATTATTTTTGTCTGGAGAAATTCCATGCGCTTTTGCTTATTTTTGATCTCATACCGACATTTTCAAATTCAATGCTTTTTTTCATCTAAACGAAAGCTTTGCCCCAAGAAATCAGAACAGGTTGGATTTGTCTAGCATAACTGAGTTGGAATTTCAAAAGTTGATCAATAAAAAATACGTTGTTAAGGGTGTCAGCCTCATCATTTTTCTTCCCTCGAACTTCGAGTATTCTATTCTATACACAACTCTTCTGAAACAGAACTCTAGTTCCAATTTCTAGAGTAGAAGACAGACATCTAAAACTCTTATAGAGGCTGGAAACAAATCGCTGCCATACAATGTCGTCATCTAGCCAGCCGACCACGGCCGGAATCATAACTGACGATAGTGGTCAGCGTGTGATTCCAGAATCGACCCGTGCCGATGGAACTACGCGCAAAGCAATTCGCATCCGGCCCGGCTTCCGCCCCGCCGAAGACATTGAGCGGTATCGTGTCCGTAGTGCGAGAGCATCTCCACGCGCATCTGGTCCGCCCGGCTCACAACCGGCCGTCGTACCACCATCACCGACTCCATTGAGAACAGCACCTCTGTCAAAAACAGCCTCGCCCGATCGTTCGTCAAGATCGACAACTGCCGGCGCTTCTAGGTCTTGGTCGACGGCGGGAGAGCCAGATGGAGGTCTTCCGCTAAAGCAGGATGTGGGAGAAAGAGCGAGAAATGGCGTGGCTGATGTGAAAGAGACAGGATCATGGCGGAGCGCAACGGGGCAGATTTCTACGTCTAATGCTTCTTCGACTACATCTGCTCAAAATAGCCCTACGCCCGCATTCATGAAGAAACAGTCTTGGAGAACGTCTAGCCCACCCTCTACCACATCTTCTCGAAAGCCTGCGGAGCCCTCACCACTCGAAGACAAGCCGAGCAAGCCTGTGGAGCCTGCGGAGCCCGCGGAGTCCGATAGAGGTCTAGGAGTCACGGTCCCAGTTGTTCAGAAAGATCCAGAGGTCGAGCGCGAGAAGAAGGCTCGGGCGCTTAAGAAGAAGCTCAAGCAGGCGCGTGATCTGAAGAATAAGGGCGATGGAAAGGCGCTGTTGCCGGAACAATTGGCCAAGGTTATCAAGATTGATGAGCTGGTGCGTGACTTGGCTGCGCTGGGCTTTGACGATGAGGAGCAAAAGAAAGTAGTGAAGAAGGAAAAGACAGATACGAGTAAAGAAACTTGAAGCCTTGCAAATTTCTTTCTTTTGGGTTTTATTGATATATCTCTAACCATCGAAGGCCATAAGGACCTGCTATCTTAAAACTTGCTTGACTTGATTGTATTGGTTATTGAACTCTCTAATCATTAAGATCACATATGGTATCTATCTGCATGTACTCGTAAGTACCTCTACTGCCCGAAGCTTTCCTCCCATAAGTTGTTAATTTTGTACAATAGGCACTCTCAAGTAATGCATCTATGGCGAGTTGCTAATATGTACCGCACTTTTTTTTTTCCATATAGACTCAGGTCCTTGGAGAGGTTGGAAAGTTATCTTCAACTATTGGTCAGCAATACTTTTGTTCACATTTGACACCTTACCTCGTCTTTACTCTTGATACTGTTGTCCATAAGATCAAACGAAACCCCATATTTGATCAGGCTCAGAAATCAAGGTTTACATATAATTCCCATGTTATCGCAGATGATAATCTAAATATATATCATACTAAATATTGTCCATCTTATGAAGAATCTTCTTATATGCGTGTGGAACTTTGTCAGCCAGAAGCAGGTCTAGTCAAGTGTCATGACACGTGACTTCTGTGTTCACAGTGATGTATCCCGTGCTATAGGATACCTTGATAACAAAGTCCAGTGACGTAAAGTAAAAACAATGTGCCATTTTCTTCTATCTATTTTCCCATTCCAACATACAGTGATGGTGTTATCATTGAAGGTGCGATTGGTCAACCGATATTGGGTACCAGAGCTTGATTATGTTATAACATGTGACCATGATACAGTTTATTCCCCTCTTCAAAGGACAACGCAGATTTCAGCTTCCTAAAATACCGTCAAACCATAGCTTTCTATTTCCCTTAAAGCTTATATTGATATCTTCTCATACCATCGTTTCATCATATCACACTGTACTTTTCTTTTCCCTGTCGAGCTAGAAATCTAGCCATTTCTAACAAGAGATTTTGCTAGAGATACACTAAATGGCTTCCAGGAATGGTTCTCTTTCCCTTCCTTCTCAGTTTCGATATAAATTCGAGGGTGTCACTGACCCCTATATATTCAAGAGATCTGAATGTGTAGCATATGAGATATTAGTTGCCAGTATTGATCTATACACAGTATTGATGATAAGAATATATGGAAAGTTTACAAATACACATTCTGCGGTGCAATCACGGAACCACAAAAGATCACGGATTTTCTCAACACAACTTCGAAGCAGACAAACAGCAACAAAGTTAGTTGGCTTTCCGAGGCATAGATTGAGCTATGTGATGGCAACGAGCGTTTCTTTGTAATCAGCTTTACTGGGATATATGGAAAGTATAAAAATGGCTGGCGTGTTGTGGGCATCGAAAAGGCGTCACGCGTCTCTCCACGCATAGGTAATTGTCTCTCTTACTACTTGATTTTGGTATGTAGTATAGTATTAGCTACCATTATGGTTTAGATGTTTGTGCTCTTCCTCCAAAATTCCGGCTTATCGATGTTTACAAGATGTGTTTGGTCAAAGCCTGATATCCAACACTTTCCAAAGTATGTTGCCGTGAGCTATGTATGGGAGACTCTGACTAAAAGGCAAGGATATTCTACAGTTAACATCAGAATCACTTTTGGAGTTTCAACATAAAGACTTCTTCAAGGATAATGCCAGAGTACCTAACTTATTATCTGAGTGTTTTGCACTTTGTGCAGAACTTGGCTTCTCTTATATCTGGATTGACCGATATTGCATTCTTCAAGATGCCAGTGAAGAGGCCCAGAAAGATCAAGCTGTCCATATATGCGCCATGGACAGGATCTACCAGGCTGCAGAGCTCACTTTGATCTGCACTCCGGGTAAAAAAGACGTCGATTGCCTACCAGGATATCAAAGTGACCGTGTCCCGATCTCTTTCGAAGAGTTTGATACTTATTATCCTCATTCCCTTTATTGGTACTCGAATATAGTCACTGGAATGCTCAGAGACTTGGCTATTGAACTGTATTCAAACGGCCAGAAAACCGACACAGTTCCGTCATGGTCTTGGGCACATCATTTCCAAGGAGGCTTTGGCTGTGATGTGTTTGGTGATATAACATTCATCTCCCAGATTCACCAACGGGGAAATCCAAAGTTAGATGAAGATCGTGATGTAATTCTCATGGAAGAAGATAGGACCAGAAATCTTCTTCAAAGCGAAAACATAAACGAAATGTTATACAACGAGTCCGACCAAATTCGAAACGCTCTGATTCTTACAAGTTATGTCCTTCATATCAGTATCGAGAAAGACCACGACGGCAATGTGAGATTCTACGAAAGACTAAATGGTAGGAAAAGTTCTTGTATTGACTGGGAGTTCTTGTTGGCCCTAATGCCGCCATTCTGGGTTAATGCACCACAAGAACGGAATTTCATGCTACTATATTTGTGTCATTCACAACAATATGATAAGCTATATAAATCGACATGTATAATATTAAGGCCTAGCAACAAGTTCATGAAAACTATTGGAATTCCAATGTATAGAAAAATAGGGATAATACCTACAACTCGACCCGTTGATAACTTCCAAGTCCAAACATCAATCATAGTATAGTACATAGTTGAATGACGATCTCAATTAAGTTCCTTATAAGATCAACTACACGATATGGACTTGTATATGACTCAAAAGTGGTGAATGATCATAAAAGTTAGTATCAATATATAAATCCCGATATATAACTTTAACATCTAGTATGGATGTATATTCCAGATTCCGTTAAGACGAGCCGACTACGCCTTCTTGTATTAAACATATATAAATTATATCTGCATTCTTTCGGTCATACATACATCCGCTTCGTATTCAACCTTTGTTCACATTTAGACGCTTCAGCTTTTCAAGAGACTGACTAGTCAGACAGACATTTGATTCCTAGGGGCTCATAAACCTGGAATTAAAAGAAAACAAAAAAAAAAGGAGGAAAAAAAACAGTTCTTCAACGAAAGGCATACCTATAACGCATATATTGCTACCTTGAGCGACGATAAGCACATATATTAAATCTTGGAATTATCCAATCAGTCTTGGTCGGGATTGTTTCTAACACTTTGTTCCATACAAGGGTCTAAGAAGCGGATGACTACATACAAACCCTCTCGTCGTTCTATTATGTTAGCAATTAGACGACCATGTGGTGTGGGAACTCTCTGTGCAAGGAAGTACTGTACTAAATTTCTACAGCTCCTGCTACACCATTGAGCTAAACGCTCCATTTGTAACTAAGGAAAAGAGCCGACGGTGTGAAGAATGTTGTTCAGGTCCAAGAATAGATGATGTAGAGTGTGATGGTGCTGAAGTGATGAGAGGAGAGAGGATGATGAGAAGCCTGGTGATGGAAGGAAGGGAGAGTTGATATTGGCGTCTATTTGCTACTTATATACTCGTTCAGTGACCATGATCAGGCCGTTATGTATCTTGGGGATTGATAGAATGGGTGACTCAAAATAGCGGTAAGCATATGGACAGGGCGATCTCGAATGGTAGAATTGTGATTGATGCCTCGATCAGATATCGTTAGCCTGGCTTAGGTCTAATTAACGTATGATACTTTGTATGGCATGGAGTAAGCTACCGGCATATCACAAATGAACCTGGACATAGATGATCTTGATTGTGAATACTCATTCTTCCGCTCCAGCGGTTGATCCCCATCTATCTTTGATGTCCATTTTTGCCGCTTTCACCGAGTCTTACTTGTCTCGGTCAATGACAGATGGCCTTCCAATGATCTAAGGCAAGGATCACATAGTCGTCCATTCAAGCACCCAGGATATAATGGTGTAAAGTGCCTGGACAACAACAATATTTTGACATGTATTGCCTATCTATCTTATTTTACTAATTACCTGTGGCATCATCATATAGTTACCGAAGTATTAAAGAACTATATAGCAAAGGATTGACGGGCAAAGTTAGCGTATATTGGAATTCGATATCAACTATACTCAATATGCTGCTCTAGGAGAAGATACGATGTGATAAGAGACAAGATAATAGAGAAATCTACGGCTTCTATATATTCGAAAATCACTGTATGTAAGTTCCTTACGGGGTTTGCTTGGACCTCAACGTGATTATACAACATAGTATTTTCAGCAAGATAGCCAACCACTAATGCCGATGGTGAAGATTGATACCTTATCTTACTCAAAAGCTATGGCCATATATATACTATGTGAACAACACCAAAGGACAATCATAACTCCGATACCAGTTCTTTCTCATATAGACTGAAAGCCTTGATTGTTACGGAACCTCAAGTATGTTCCCGGTGATTGTGAGGCGCTCCGACCGGAGCCGAAAGCACAACGTCCCATCCGTGAATCTCTTGAGACTGTGATTTTCTTGTTCGAAATGTAACGAAATTGAGTTCAAAGGGATAGATCATATGTACTGGGTAAAGGGTGGACAAGATAAATTGGTCGCTAGATCAATCGTATACTGAAAGTTTAAAAAAAACGCCATGACGATTCGAAGATCGCCAAAGCTTATACGTCGTATAAAATATATATATTTACATCTCGACAGGACATAGATATCTTTAAATAAAACAACAGGTCATGACGGGGTCCATATTTAAACATCTCTTCGTCCAATTTAACGAGGTAGTGGGTTTTTGCAGCATCTGATACTGTGTCACCCTAGATATTGACTTCAGAACGCTCGTAATCTTGTTGCTGACGAGGTCACTACGCCGTTTGCAAACAGTGATCTGCGTTTCCACTGACACCGAGACTTAAACTACATCCTAAGCTGTTGGCTAATTGTAATATCGCATACTGTTGAAGATACATATAACGGTTGTGTAGGTGGTTGAATGTGCTGGGTACATCATGTATGTAACAACTTATAAAGATCATGATACATCATTGTGGCATGTGACAATGGTTAGTTAGTTTGACCTGGACATCCATAAACTCTGTAGCTGACTAGATACTAGCGCCTAAAAGCGCCTAAAAGCGCTTGATACTAGAAACTTAGCGCATACTTATAGGGCTTGAGCCGCCGTAAACGCTTACTCTAGGATAAAGATAATAAAAATACTTCGAAATTGAAAACCTAGCCTGCTGACTGCTGTCTTCATTTGGAAGGAGTGGAAATGCTTTCATCCAGCGAATCTTATTTCGTCACTGATTAGCGGGGCAATAACTCATGCTAGCCACAGCCTTGTTGATGATATTCAGTGTCAAGATTTTAAGACATTAATATAAAGAAAGACCTTCAAGCAACAAAATTGGGGTTTTTATTTTATTTTTCTGATTTTAACTCACTTTCAAAGCACTGCTCTGTTCAGTTGAAGAATAAATCCCTGGTACCGAATACCAAAATGGGTATCGAAGATCAAATCGAAGAGCGCGAGGTGCTTGACTCTATCTTCCCCGAGGAAATCACAGGTTTGTTCACATTTGCAATTTTTCATGTTCAGTTACGCAGACTGACAACTAGGTAGTTGTTTCGGACACCGAGTATCGTATACTGGTGACACTTGACATGCCCGTTGAGGACGAAGAGAACGACGAGCCCACCACGTCTCTATTCCTCAACGTACGCTACCCCGAAGACTACCCTGACGTCGAGCCAGTTCTAGACATTCTAACGGTGCCGTGCACACCACCACACAAGTACTTTTCCGTGATCGATGACCGCGACAAGTTAATGGAGCGACTATCCGAAGCTGTCAAAGAAAATCTTGGCATGGCCATGATATTCACCATCTACTCATATCTCAAAGAAGAAGCCGAGCAACTCGCCGCCTCGCGCAAGGAAGCCGCCGATAAAATCAA
Organism: Davidsoniella virescens; assembly: GCA_001513805.1. Lineage (NCBI taxonomy): Eukaryota > Fungi > Ascomycota > Sordariomycetes > Microascales > Ceratocystidaceae > Davidsoniella > Davidsoniella virescens. The sequence continues at coordinate 14,255 of LJZU01000003.1, read as the reverse complement.
GGATGACGCAGCGCAAGCTGCCGAACGCGAAGAGAATAAGAAATTCCAGGGCGAACCTGTTACGCCAAAGTCTTTCATGCGATGGCGTGCGGCTTTCCGTGCTGAGATGGCGGCGGTGCGGGAACGGGCGGAGGAACAGAGACTTCTAGAGTTGAAGAAAACAAAGGTCAAGGAAGAGAAGAAGCTGACGGGTAGACAACTTTGGGAGGGTGGCCTGGCAGGGAAGGGTGATGAAGATCTCGAGGATGACGATGCGCCGGCTGATAAGATGGCAAAGCTCCAGGTAGCGACATAAAACATCGGTTATAGTCGAGAAAAATAGGTGAAAAGGGCAACAGATACATGCTTGTATATAGGGAAGTAATACCAAATTTTATGTTGATGATAGCTCATAAGGCTAGAAATAGGCGTTTAACGAATACATTAACTACCTACAATGTTGTAACACAATGATGTCAACAAGAAGGCACTATAGGTTGCGTAATCTGGGGGAGAGACCCCGTCTTGTATTCAAAGTCACAAGCCTGTTTTATCTATGCCATAAACAAGAAACGATAGATACCAACAAAAGAAAAGCAACAAAAAACCATTAATGAGAAAGACAACCACGTTATTCCCTGCTACATTGACGCTGTTAACCCTGCATCTTCTCGTCATCTCCTTCTTCCTCCTCATCTTCGGCGTCCGAATCACGATCAATCTCGGTATCTTCGTCATCCGTAGTAGGTTCGCCAAGTTCTGAATTGATGGATTCCAGCAGTTCGTTAGCGTGATCACGCAGCCGCTGATCTTCATACTCCAGTAGTTGATATAGGTTCAGGCATTGATACAGCCGCCGTCTGCCCTGCTTGAACGAAAGAGTACGCAGGTCTGACAAGTTGTGTTCCTTGGCCATCTCACCGACGATGAAGCGATGCCAGCCACCCAGATACCACGCCTCGACACTTTGGTCATCATCCTTGACCAAACGGTCCAGCACAAAGCGTGCCTCATCGACCATGGCCACTTCGAGAAGGAGCTTGGCTAAGCTGATGCGCACGGCGAACTCAGGTACTGCCGGATCGTTGGATGGCAGGTCACACCATATATCTAGACTACGCTTGAGGGCTGTACGAGCTTCCTCATCTCTCTGTTGTGAGATACGCACGTTGGCGACGGTCTGCCACGTCTCCGGCGAGGATGGGCAAGCCAAAGAAGCCTCAGTGACGAGAGCCTCACATTTCTGTTCCGCATCAGCCTCCCACGACAGATCTGTCATGTAGACTTCGGCAACGGCACACAGCACACCAGCCAAAGCACGCTGCTTTTCTAGTAGCGAAGCCTCGTCTTCGTCGCTTGGGGGCTGCTTCTCGCTCAGTGTCTGGATCTGCAAACGCAACGCCCGGGCCGACTTCTCATACCATTGCACGCTATCATTACCACCCTCTTCACTGAGCTGAGCCAGCCACGAGAACTTTTCGAAGCCACCGCCCGCAGAATCAGGGAGCTGGCCTTCGGGGTCCAGAGCGACGGCCTGGGAAAAGTAGTTGCGGGCCTCGTCTGGTTCACCAGCCTCGATACATATTTGACCGACTAGCATCAGGCACTGGTGCTCGTTTTCGTGATTTCCAGCGGCTAGCTTAAGGGCTTTGGTAGCAGTTAGACCGGCCTCGTCGATATCACCAAGTTGCAGCTTGTCGAGGGCAGTGTCGATGAGAGATTGCAACGACATGGCGGGCTTCTGTTTTTTTGCTGCTTTCTTGGCCCGCGAGGCAGTAGGAGCCATGTGGAAATTAATAATGAAAGATCAGATGTAGAAGCAAATAAATTCAAGGCGCCTCGTTAGTATTAGGCTTGGTATATATAAGGTAGAAGCTGATTGTGGCTGTTTGATAACTTCTTGAATACGCTATGCACTGATGAGATTTCGTTATTTGTGAGAGGCTTTACTTCAATTTAGGGTTTCAATGAATGCGGGCGAGCAAGTAATCTTAGAAATGAAGTACAAAAACAAATAGAAATATAGTTAGATAAAGTTAAAGCATCTTAAAGATCTCGACATGCCCACCTCATTTTGGACATCTTCCTCGACTGTATTTTTTTTTTTCCAATCAAAATTCCTTCATCAAAATCCTTGCTTATCGATAAAAATTTCCAAGACACCCCGCCATCGAATTGAGTAGTTGCTTGTTCGTTACCAGCTTTGGCTACTTTGCTTCTTCTGCCCCACATTATCGAACGAATGTTGCTCCGATGGCCGTATTAGGAAGCTACCACTGGTAGAGGCTTTATTGATGACTGATGATGATGAATGATCTTTGAGGTTAACGGATTAGCTGTCGTGACGGGACATATTGAGCTTCGTTTCGTCTCAGTTTATGTCATCTATCACATTTTCATTCCCAAAATCGACACCATCATTACCAACAACACAATGTTCACCGGCATCGTCGAGACTGTTGGCTGTAAGTAGCGAATCTTGAATTTCCCCTGTGCTAGTATCTCCGACTAACCCACCACCACCAGCTATCGCCAAGGCTAATCGCCAGGATGCCACCGGCGGTACTTCGTACACCGTCTCCGTGCCCGCCGACTCCGATCTACTGTCCGACTGTCATCTAGGCGACAGTATCGCCGTCAACGGTGTGTGTTTGACCGTCACAGCCTTCACGCTGACACCGGTCGCCGAGTTCGTCGTCGGCGTGGCTCCCGAGACACTACGCGTCACTGATCTAGGCGATCTCAAGGAGGGTTCCTACGTCAACTTGGAGCGGGCAGTGCGCGCAGACACTCGCATGGGCGGCCATTTCGTGCAGGGCCACGTGGACTGCACGGCAGAGATCATCGACAAGAGACCCGATGGAAACGCTGTCACATTCCGTTTCCGCCCTGTCAAGAAGGAGTTGCTACAGTACATTGTGTACAAGGGCTTCATTGCCATTGATGGCACCAGTTTGACCGTTACCACTGTCAATGATGAGGAGTGTTATTGGGAGGTTATGTTGATCGCTTATACGCAGGAGCGTGTGGTGGTTGCCAAGAAGGCTATTGGCGACAGCGTCAATGTGGAGGTTGATATCCTAGCCAAATACGCCGAGAGATCGATGGCTGCCTACCGGAAGTAAACGATTGAAGTTTCAGGGCCATCTGAACGCATCTAAAGATATTTGTATATATTAAACCTACTACAGTAGTGTTCATAGCGAATTGACCGTTTCGTCTACTTGTCATTACTCGTTAAAGCCCAATCCATACCTCTGCCAGTCTTTCACTAACAGGGCGTCCAATCTTCTTACGACCCGGAAGGCTACTTAGTGCAGTGTATACCATATCTTTCTTATTCGGGCCACAGTTCTGATAAGCCTGTACAAGATCATGCGGCGTCTTCCATTTCTTCTGTATCTCTACTGCCTTCTCTGCCGATACACCCCTTGTCGTCATAAGCATTTTTAAATACACGTCGCGCAATGTTAGAAGATCCGACTTGGATGACATGGTGGAAAACGCCTCGTAGCTAACATAGTAACCATAATCTGGCTGAAGAGACCGGAAGTGCTTCAGCGCCGGCAAAAACGAGGTTGCTGTCAGTCCAACCGCGGGCAAAACATAGACACGCTTTTTACTGTATATGGTGCGTAGCATCTTAGTCATCTGCGCAAGATACTGTACGGTTTCATCCATTTTCTTGGTACGTTTTACGAAGTAGTTATCAACCACTTGCATAGACGCCATAGCCGAGATGACAGACTCTTCATAGCGCGAATAGTAGCCCGCATCGATAGGTATCTCTTCGACAATGTAGACCACATTCTTTACGCCCGACCGCTTGAGGCGGAACTTTTGCTCATGGAAGCGGCCATCACGAATACTCGAGATTAAGTCGTCGAGTCTCTTGCGCTCGACAATCCAGTCGAGTATGAATTCATCGCCCTCAAGACCTAGACTCTGCATTAGGCTGGGATCTTTGCATTTGGCTACCCATTGAGCATCGCCCAGATCTAAACTGCGTACAACAGGCTTTACGCCAAGCTTGTTAAGTTCTTGTTGCATATAAGAGCGGTCATTCTTTGCGCGGACTTCTCGTACGTCCAACACAAGTTCTACAGTGAAGGCATCATTGGGGATATGAACGGGCCGGATTTGTGAATAGTCAGTTATTGAGGCGACTGCGGGGGCATGGGTTTCTGTATCACCAAAGTCCGCCTCGTCTGTATCATGATGTTCGTCATCGTCGTCTATAATCTCGATCGAAGAATCTCTCGCTGCTCGTGGTTCTTCGGTTTTCCGCACAAACCTATTATCATCACTGCCAGGGTCACAAATAGAAGTAGGCACGGCTGATCTCGCTGATTGTTCAACGGAAGTCGAAGTCCGACTGGTGGCTGGTTCAGCCTCAGCCAACCGAGACAAAGCTGCAACGGCCGCCGCTTCGGCCGCCTTTTTTCCGCGTTTTGTCTTTGGAGCAGTTTCCGCAGCGGCTGTCTCGTCCGTCGCTGCTCTCATTCTGTTTGCAATCTCCCAGCCCTGATCTGTAAGTGCGTACTTTCGCAATGGCCGTCCTTTTTCTGTGACCAAGTCCTTTTCTAGCAACGTCTTGATCGAATTCCAGGCCGTGTAGAACTTGGTCGGATCGGGGGGAGATTTGAAGGACTTGTTACAATGTGGTTGTGCAAGGTCGATCAGCGTCTGTTTGACCATGCCCTGGGCTGCTGCAGATGATTCATCCACGCTCGATAGAGCCATGATGATGGCATATGCGCCTGATCTGTACGTCGGTATGTACGGGCGTTTGCGGCTCTGTTTCTGTGGTCTAGCAGCAGTCTCACCGCCGTATTCATCAGAAACTGCCGCCAAATCACCATTCGTCAAGGCACTAGCAAGTCGCTTACGGGCCGGCTTAGATGGCATAGGAATGCCATTGGCTGCGCAGTGCTCTTCAAGCTTCTGGGTCAAACGGCTACACAACTTGTCTCCAAATCCACGAAGTTGCGATAGCTGCGATGGGTGCTGAAAGGTTATTGGACAAACTTTCAGCGAATTGTATGCTGTGCGATACACCTTGAGGCCCTTGGAGTTCTTTTCCAGTGCAAAGTCGAGCCATTCCTTGATAAAGTCCAGGAAAAGTGGGTTTGCACAGCTCTCTGTTGTTGAATCGGCCATAAAGATTATATTGGTGTGATTATCATTTGAGTTCTTGAGTCGTTGGCCGTTGAGGTTTTGCGAGAAACACAACGACGTAGTAGTTATCTATTTCGTTTTTAACTTCATCACGTCCAGACACGCGAATTTTCGACGCCAATCAAGCACTCAGTCTTGATCCCCCAATTTTGGCACCTGCTATGTCACGTGACGAGAGAGCATGTATCATAAACCCTAAATATAACGTAGACATCGGGCTGATTCAAATTGAACTTCGTACAGAATGCAGCAAGTGTGTTTATTTTTAGGTTCATATCTGTATATTGACAATACCACCATGACGGACTCACCGCATTAGTCTTATTCAGACAAAAGGGAGAGACAATGTTTGAAAAATGTTATTTGTTTTCGTTATCATACAGAAATGTATATGTACATGTCTATGAAGTCACAGGTTCACTATAGAGGAATTTAGCTTGAAGTATCAAGAGATATATGTATATTTGTGTATGTATGTAACTAGTGCGTGAATGGTGATGACAGTGATCTAAAGGGACTTTATAAACTAGGATATAGTGGAGGGAGATGGAGATACATGTGCGTAGTATACATACATCTGTATATTAGTGTTATATAGTGATACAAATATTGAAAACAAGGGCGGGTTTTCTTCTGTCTCTGTAACCAGATGACTTTTAGTAGTTCCCTGAAGGGAGCATCATTTAAGCGATCGGAAAGATTTCTATCTTCCTCGTCACATATCAATGTGCCGCAGCATAGTCCCAGTTTTTGGTTAGCGTAGTGACACCTCTGGCACATTCTGGCTGGCTCACCCCCTCTTGGTGGCCCCACTAATATGACCGTGCTTTCCTCCTCAGATGTCTAACATCATTCACTGTTGGCAAGCCTAACCCCACTGTGAAGGAAGACCATAGCTTTTATGCTCCGTTAGTCTTATTTTTTTTCTGAGTGACGACCTGTATTATATGAACTGGTTGGGTAATAACCTTGCTTTTAGCTGTAGCTAGGCTAATTGCAATTGTTTCTTCTCTTTCCCATATTGTAATCCCCCCATTTTAGCCTGTTAAATCATCATCGTATTATTTATTACTGTTGTTATTTCATCGTCGTTTTTATTTCCTTCACCACCTTTGTTTCTTGTTTCCTTGTAACCGGAAATAATTCTAGCAATTTTCACATATAATCAACTCAAAGATCACCATATTACCATGTCTGACGCTACTACTCTCTCCGACAGCGATCGCAAGATCATTGAAGCCTCCAAGAAGCACCCTGTGGTATCCTTGGGCGAGAACCGTGTCTATAAATACGGCACCGCGGGTTTCCGTATGGCTGCCGAATTACTGGATGGCGTGTGTTTTAGAGTTGGCCTTCTGGCATCTTTGCGCAGTCGCAAGCTAGGCAGCCAGGCAATTGGCGTCATGGTGACTGCTAGCCACAACCCACCCGCAGACAACGGTGTGAAGATTGTCGACCCTCTTGGCGATATGCTTGAGCAAGAATGGGAAGCTTACGCTACTAAGCTAGTAAATGCGCCCTCCGATGAGGCGCTGGTATCCGTCTACAACTCACTAGCTGCCACTCTTCGTATCAATCTTGAGGCTCCTGCACGCTGCATTGTCGGCCGTGATACTAGACCTTCGGGCTTTGGCCTCGTCGTAGCCCTCAAGGACGCTTGGGATGCTACCAACACTGACTCGGCTGACTATAAACAGCTCACCACCCCCCAGCTTCACTATCTCACCCGCTGCATCAACACTGAGGGCACTGCTCGCGCCTACGGTATTACTTCCGAGGCCGGGTACTACCAAAAGATGGCGGATGCATTCGTCAAAGCTCTTCATGGCAAGAAAATTACTGGTCAGTTGATTGTAGATTGCGCTAACGGCATTGGCGGCTCTAAGCTACACGAGTTCCTCAAGTATCTGCCAGAGGACACTGGGCTGGACCTCAAAGCCGTAAACGATGATGTGCTACGTCCCGAAGTGCTGAACCTAGACGTAAGTTTGAGTTTATTAATTGGAGAGCCAGCTAGGGTCACTTAATACCGTAATTTGTGCTAATGTATCACTTTTTACTCTAGTGCGGTGCCGACTATGTTAAGACGAGACAACGTGCCCCCCCTTCACCCCGGCCTATTCCCGGTGTCCGATCTTGCTCATTCGACGGCGATGCCGACAGACTGATGTACTACTGCACTTCACCGACCCAGGGCTTCATGATGCTTGATGGTGACCGTATTGCTACTCTAGCTGCTTCTTTCATCAGTGACCAGATTGCCTCGGCTGGCCTAGCCGGCGACTTGACCATTGGTGTTGTCCAGACAGCCTATGCCAACGGTGCTAGCACACAGTACATCCAACGTAACCTCCATCTCCCTGTAGTCTGCACTGCAACCGGTGTAAAGCACCTGCATCACGCGGCGCAGAAATTCGACATCGGCATCTACTTTGAGGCTAACGGTCACGGTACCGTTCTGTTCAGTAACACGGCTCTGGCAGCCTTCTCTGATACCCAACCTCAGTCACCTGCCCAAAAGGAGGCTTTGGATATCCTTGCCGCCTGCGGTGATCTTATCAACCAGACTGTCGGTGACGCTCTGTCTGACATGCTCATGGTGGAGGTTGTGTTGGCTCACAAGAGCTGGAGCATGGAGGACTGGGCAGTCGTCTATACCGACCTGCCTAATCGTCTGCAACGGGTAGAGGTGCCTGACAAGGATGCCTTTACGACCACTGATGCAGAGCGGAAGTTGGTCACGCCTTTCGGCGCACAGGCCGGTATTGATGAGGCAGTTAGTAAATACACGAACGCTCGTTCATTTGCTCGCGCTAGTGGAACGGAAAATGCTTGCCGAGTCTACGCTGAGGCTGCAACCAATGCCGAAGTGGATGAGTTGGTCAAGCGTGTAGTCTCTCACATCATTAGTGTTGCTAGCCAATAAGCCCTCGGATTGGATCGTTATTCAGTGCATCCACTTGTATTGACTTGAGATCGAACTCATGATAAAAAATGGTGCTAAAATAGATCAAATACACTTCTCTACCCACATGTGCTCGCAAGTCATGAAGAACTCTGGATATCCATAGTCTGCTTTAGTCTGGTTCAAAAGATAGCAATATATATATAGTCAGACAAACCACCCTCAGATAGTTCTTATCTACATCATGTATGTCCGTGACCAGGGAAGAAAAATAGTATACATACATACATGCATAACTATATGTAACTAGTAATATGTATGTACCAAGAGAAAAGAGAGAAAATTCAAAACCCTTCTGTAGATCCAAGTCCATCTAAGTTCTTGGACTTACATGACATCATTGAAGCGTATGCTATCATTGCAAATCCGCGGCCAAGTCACGAACTTATGCGATGTATAGATACATACTTGAACACATATAAGACGCTATAACTATATGTCTCTCTAAATCCTATTGTTCGCCGATATATAGATATAATAGTAAACTCGGATGTGTAGGCAAGGAAGAACCATAATTATGGCAGGGATTAATCCAGCCCAGACCAAGATATTATTATATGAAAATGAAAGCTCCCTGTCTTTTTATCTTTCGCCTCAACTTATAGTGCTTGTGCGCTGTTTATGGACCAACCTTAACCAGGAGAAAATGCGAAAACCTTGAAGAATTACCTAAGTAACAATAGCCATTCTACTCAGCCTAAATATGAAGGGAAAGGTATGGGAGTTCAGGGTAAACTTGTGTTTTTCAGCTGTCTTCATATTTGGCCAACTATCAAATTATATAGTCCTGCTTATAAGGTTGGCGTTAAATCTACTTTCCAAGTCATCTCTAAAGACATGCTACATATGACTACTGATGGCCTTGACAGCGCCTCTGTTGTGACCACTACTTATCATGCATTATAGCTATTTGACACTGGAATATCAGTAATAAGCAACATGGGTATTGTTCTAAAAGAGAATTATTTAGAATTATCTTTCAGACTTACAGTATTTTAAGCATTGATAGCGTCAAGAACGGATCAAGTATGCTTTAACTCTTGACATGACTGTGAGATGCATTTACCCATATACTCGGGCACACAGTAGTCCGCATATGTGGATTAACAACAAAATATAGTAATATAGTTCTACATACATGTGCAGTTTATGATACATATCAATAAAAGCCGACCATAACGAAGTCACTGTATTTGCTTTATCTAAGCGATATTTACAAAGCCATACCAGATTCTAGAATGCTTTGACTTGTGCTTCCCCCTTTCTTTCGGGTTCAACGAGGCTTAAGCTTTGATCATGGTATGAGCGTGATTTTGTCAATGTAATATTTTTCTATACCTACCAAATAGATCTATTTCAAGATGATCAGAACTACACCGAAACAAAAAAAGTACATTAATCACGATATCCCGACGCATTGATTGTTGGATTGGAATACTCTCTTCACCATCTCACTACCTCATTCCCCTCTCAACTCAGTCACTCTTTCATACATTCCAAAAAAAACACCTCCCCATCTTTCTTATCATTCTTTACTTTGATCACCATGAAGTTCTTTGGCCTTCTAATTCTTGGTGCTCTCGCCTCCAGCGCTGCTGTCCCGGCTGAGCTTACCAAGATGGACCTTGATAGCTTTGATGATCCTAACAGCGAGGTTGTAGCCCGGGAATTCACGATCACTCTTGATGAGCTTAAATTTGCTCTTAGCAAGCATAATAGTGAATCTGACGGAGCCAATACCGAGACTGATCTGGTTTCCCGCGGAACTCCTGCCTACAATGCAGCTTACGATGCTTCCCCTTACCAACTTGAGAATGGCGCTTCGTACTACTTCATGATGTGCAGTGAAGTCCCTTACGGCTCTGTCTTCACAGATCCGGTTGTTCTTAGTGTCATCAGGAGCACAGACAATTGCTACCATGTCGGATTGGTTGTTGGAAAGATCCATGCCACTGATGACCTATTCTCGGCCACTTACTGGCAAGTAAAGCGGAAGAACAATGGCCAATGGTTCTCAAAATCAATACTCTATAAGGTCAAGGATGGACAGCAGTAAGTTTCCTGAATAATCCCCTCTACATGTCTATCAGAATTTACTAACAGTCTTAATAGCCTTGTCTACGGTGGTAGAACCACCGCCGATTACAGCAGCCGTACCATACAGGCAGCTACCGACAATTGGATCAGCAGAGCAGGTAGAACTATGAGCCAGGTGTACAACTGCATGTCCTACTACTACTACCTTACTTCTATCCTGTAAGCAGCCTAGCAAGTAGTTTTATGTGAAGTATCTTTACTAGCCTAACCCTTGGGCAATTACAACATACACCAGTTCAGGGAAAAACCTAACCTGGACTGCATTTTTCCACCACATGACGCACGCATTTAATCATGGCATATGGCCCTCTGGGCTACTTCATAGTCTCGCATTTTGGCATTCTCTATAATGTGTCTATAGTCTCCATGAAGTCCTATCTCTAGCATTTTTCCTATTCATAATTTCCACTTTTAGCATTTAAATTTACTTATTCTAAGTATCATACTTTTTTCATGATATTCCTTGTTCTAGTCCATGTCTTTTTAGATTTCAAGTTTTGTATGACATAAAGAAAAAAAAATGACCTAATGATCTTTATTTTCGACAACTATGTAACTAACTAAGGATAATTTAACATTACTAGTTCGGTACTAGTTCTTTAATATAGCCCAGTATTGTCTAACGCCCGGATTAAAGATATAAGTCAGTACAACTACATTAGTAAAGACAAATCTATGGGATGAGAAGCAAGTAAAAATTAGAGACTAGTCTTAGAACATCAGATAATAGACAAGTTCCTAGAATGATGTCTACTATGTACTGCAAAGCAATGCTACAATATTGTAAGCCTTTTACTCGGATTGTCGGCTGCTAAATATGTACTATTTCTGAATAACGGCACATAACTGCACGTATGTATAACTACTGTTTTGTTGTTCATTTTTTTTTCATTTTTTTCATTTTTTTTCTTCTTTTTTTTACTTTGGTGTTAGAATGTCTTGAGGCTGACGGCACTATAATATTGAAAATAAGTAGGAGTTATAGCGTAATGTCCACCCTTGTCCTACAACTTACAGAGCGCAAAAACTTCCTTATGTATAGAGACGGCCCAAAATTGATCTAGATGGAAAGGTGACACGAGAGAAGCGATCCCACATTCTCCTTCGGCCAAAGGATGGTCTGTCACTGCAAAAATAGCTCAAGATCATTTCCCAAGATACAATACAGTTCCAAGCTCCACATTTTACAGCTATGGGTTGACAAATATTTCGCATTGACATATCTGTATAGCTAAGATATATCCCTATACCTTTTTGGACAATTTTTTACATAGCGTCTACATGATCAAGGAGATGCCGATTTTTGATGTCACACCTTAAAGGGCATGAGATATTCCCGCAGTATGGAAGTACCAAGACTCAGACCTCTTGATTCCATGATACTCAATGACTTAATGCATAAAGAACGGCCGACAAATGAGAATATGTACCGATACCCTGCTTATAGATCACTTCTACTTAGGTACATACTTTGATCCTTTGGATTGAGTAGCAGATAGTAGAAAATATTTCTTCAGATTTCTGCATTTTGGCAAAAATCTCTATCTTTTAAATTATATCTTTCCTCGATTTTTTGGGGTACATATATACATCTTCTAGTGCAGTTAAAGAGAATAGCTGTGCTAGTCTCTTACACATACTATTGTAAGGTTATGGTACCTACTACTTATTTAGTGCTCCTTTTTTATTTCTAGTTTAGGTTCAAAATAAGCTTGGTCTTGTCTGTATTGGACCTTTATAACCTGTATTGTTCAAGTGACAGTTTTCTAGTCTTTTACATTCTAGGTATCACAGTTGATTTTTCTATGCCTGTTATATCAACAATCTGCATAAATTTAAACTGTTGCTTCTTATCAAATGCCACTGAGTACCACTGCCAACCTAGCAGATCTTGAATCATGTATACTTTCTGGGTTGACTACGGTGAACTCCGGTGATCGGTCAGATCTTCATGGGGCTTGACCTTTTCAAGTCCTTAGCATGATCAGCACCAGCCATTGTAGTTATCTCTCTTGCTATCCCTCTTTCGTTATACATGTTCAACCTTGAGTGTAGTTTAAGTTGGTACTTATCTTATAGGGCCCTGGAGCTTCTCTAATGTAGCCTATAGATTCTGGGGATTTCTGACTTCGAGACTAGTCTTCGTCTACAAATACACATAGAGATAGTTATCTCTGTTCAAAGGTCTATGATGTGAAGAGAAAACCAAGCGTTGCAGAATTCTGGAAAGAAGGTCCAGGCTAAGAACACAGATGCTAAGTTGATCCAAAGAAATATTTTGACTGATGCCTGTGCTTTTATCTACATGTCTTACATCTTACTGGTGGGGGTATATGGTAATATCACATTAATGTATCGAAAGAGGTTCCAGAGAAAAATATGGGATGATGTAGATAAAGAAGACTTAGCTCAGCCTTAAATGCGAGATATAAGTATTACATGTCGATCTGTTTATTCGTGCTGTCGGATCTTCTCATCTTCTTCATCGTCACCCTCACCCTCACCTCTCTATCTTTCCACCTCTCACCACCCTTTATACAACTCTGTCAACCCCTTCATCTTGTCTTCTTGTCTATATCACCATGAGGTTCTACAGTGTCCTCGCTTTTTGCGCTCTGGCCTCCAGCGCTGTTGTTCCGACCGAGCCCTTGAACCCGAGCGCTGAAATTCTTGCTTTAGATGTCCAGGAACCCACCAATGAAGTTCCTCTGAAAGACATCACCTTCAACATTAAGACGAACATGGTGTCTGAAGATGGTGAAGGGGAGGAGATAACCTTCAGTGCCGAGGACCACCCTCACCTGTTTTCTCGTGACTCGGCTTATACTGCGGCATCCAATGCTGCTCCTATTGCACTTAGCCGTGGAAATTCATACTACTTCATGCTATGCAACCCTGTCCCCGAAGGTGCCATGGCCTACGACGATACGGTTCAGTGGGTTATTAATATGGTCGGTTGCAAGTATGTTGGTCTAGTGGTTGGCAGCGTTCATCCGCATCATGACACCTTCTATGGTATCTACTACCACGTCCGCCAGCAGGATAGTGATAGCACCTGGTATCTGACTGACACCAAATATAAAGTCAGTTCTGGACAGCGGTAAGTAACTGATTTGATACCCTGAAGGACTTGAGTTTTTATGACTGTGTGTACTAACCTTGGCTTTAGCTTGGATTGGGGGGGTGAAACCCAATCCTCTCAGATTTCTTCATCCCGTATCAAGAAGCTCTCCAAAGAGTGGATTACCAATGCTAGAAACAGCTATAGCTATAATTTTAATTGCTTAGCCTACTACTATTACATGGCTAGAAAACTGTAAAGTATCTGCTTGTATTAGCCTAGCAAATCAAGTCTTCATAGCTAGTACTGTCAAGTTGTAGCACTAAGGAGTTAGAAAGGGTGTTATATGGGTATCTCTAACTTAGCATTGATAATAGCATATAGCCTCTGTGCTCTTCAGAAGTTCGACTTTTATTTCATAGCCCAATCTTCTAATCGCATTCGATCTTCCTTGAGATTCTGATTCGGCTCATGTTGTCGTTTTTGGGTTTCGATATATAATATACGTTCTCATTCCAAACCACTTGACATGATAAGCTTGGAAGGAAGCCTAGGGAGAAGTTGGGCTGATGTATGGCAGTCTTGAAGTCAAATAATCAAATGATAAACTAGGAATTTATCTGACTAAAAGTAGCTTAAGCATATATCTATAATTAATTAATCTTATTGAGCTATCTAGAGCTATGAAGATGTTTCGCTACTATTTTTTCTTACACCTGTCTACCTGAAGTATTGATAAAGTTAAGAACGAATAAAGTACGTTTTGAATTTTGTCATGACTGCAAGATGTACAAGAATACTTGGACATACAGTAGCCCGCATATGTAAATTAACAGCAATATATATAGTATGTAATATAGCTCTAGTTAGTTAAGGGTACCTACTAGTAATATTTTCCAGAACATAACTAGTCATTAAAAGTTAAACCCATCAGCTCCACTACAAACAAACGAGTATAAATTTTACCAAGTAAGC
>LJZU01000297.1:0-12101 GCA_001513805.1 Davidsoniella virescens | reverse complement strand
GGACTCAAATAAATGAGCATGATAAGTAGAGCATATCTTTCAATATCATCCTGAGAGAACTTGACAGCTTCTTTTTTTAGTAGCTGATTGAGCAATCTGCTTCAGATAGGGTTGGGGAGGAGACTGCTTCTGATTAGGTTGTAAAAGGGACTGCACTAGATCGGCTTGGTAAGCAGCCATATTGCTTAAATTTCGAGATGTCGTTTGTTGGCCAAATACAGCAACAAGATAGGAAAACATTGCATTGTGGCATTCTTGATACCACGGTACAAGCTGGCGAACCATAAATCATGGGCTAGAGTGGAACCGCCAGTTGAGCACAAGACATCATCCTTATCACGTACTTTCAAAAGTTGAAAGATGAGGGAGTAGCAGTAGTAGAGAAATGGAATAAAAGTCAGGCCTTTGAACTTTTTGTCGTATTCTTCTTTGACTGTCCGGTCTTTCTCGGCGCGTTTTTCGGCTGCTTCTTTAGCGATTCGGTCTTTATCAGCACGTTTTTCGGCTTCTTCCTTGGAAAGTCGTTCTTCCTCGATGCGGGCTTCGGCCTGTGCGAGTTTTTGGAGAGCTTCCTTTTAAGGCCCTTCCTTGTTGGCTTTGCGATGATTCAGGTTCAAGAGTTGCTTGTGCTTCCGCTTCATCAATTTCATTACCCATGATTGGCAAATCGATTTTTGAATAAAGGAAAGGAAGGATAGATTATGTGTAGTCATGTACAAGTTTTATGGAATGATAGATGGAGAAGTCAAGAGAAAGTAATTGAAGTGAAAGGTGTGGCTAATTGATGTTGGTATATCATTTACCGGTGACCAACAGTAGCCACCATAAATAGGGTTTGAGAGATACCTTTGTGGTCATGTGACATTGTCTGTACTATGGGTTCACGATTAGATATTACCAAGCAAGACTAAAACTTACTTTATATACGATAGGAAAAAATGGGGTTTTCTTTGTTCTCTGCCGTATCTTCTCGTCGTTTGCTACACTTCGATTTCACTTTCTTGCTTTTTTTTCTCCTTTTTTCTTCGTTTATCGGAGAGTAATAGTAGGTGAACAGAAGAGGTTTAAAGTCTACTTTGGTATCAACGTAAGGATCGTAGCTAAATAATGTGACTTTAGCGACTTACCTTACATATCTCATACTATTGCTACGAGGTTCAAAACATGTTTAAAGTAGTGAGGTATATCACAAATTACCGCCTAGAACAAAGAATCATCTGACACTTTTATGTCCACTGACGTAAATTCATGACAATCCACTGTGATGGGGTGCAAGACCTCAAGAATGTCTAGAGCAGTAACATCAAAGTCACATAGTCAGGCATGCCTATTACAGCTATGTATCATGTATCTTTGTTCTTCACTGCTTATCAATTTTGGATCCAAATTTTCCTTTTTGATTCCTTTGTATTATACTATAATTTTCTAGCCGCTTTCATGTTGGCCTTTTTACTCTACCTGCAAGATTTCCCACCAAGTTATTGTACGTAGACAAAGAAGGTTTCATTGAAGCCTATTTTGGTATTAATCTAAGTAATTTGAAAGTCCTACGAGTGATATATCTTATAAACACATTTAGAGCAGTTGATATAGGTAAGTGTTGTAGACTCTACAGCAGGTCATGATGTTTTGATACCTTTCCAGCCATTTGCCTTGGGGGTTCAACATTCCTTTTGCCTTTGCAATTCCTTTTCTTTTCTCTTTCAAGTTTCCTTTCTCAAGTTCTCTCTCCCCTTTGGCTCTTTGTAAAGCGGGCTGCAGCCATAATGTTCCTATAGAGGTTCTTCTAAAGAGCATATCAATAGGGTGGCGCAAAGTGGCCTGTCAGCCACAACGCATTGTGGCGCTGTAACCATACAAGCATCCAGCCTCTGATTGGCTGCCCACCACAAGGCCGAGAAGTTTAATGAAATTCGCCATTCGCCCAACTTACGGTTTCTGGATGTTCCACCAGCCTACAAAAAAGAAGAACCGGAGCAAACGATTCAATCTCACGATCCTGTGGATACCTGAACGCCGCTAAGTCTTTAGCTCATATTTTCCAGTTCTTTTTTGGTTTCATAGTCCTTCGTGCCGAATTGGCTCAATTGGAAGGCAAAATGACGACGCCGTCCTATTTCCCTAGCAAGATCTACGAATCTGAGTACCCAGTAAGCCATCGCTCTACACGCAATTAGCATCAATTCGTCATACTTTGCCCTGCTCTTGATATACCGGCATATCATTATCTGACAGGGAACATTATAGGTGAAAACATATGCTAACAGTTGGGCTATAATAGCTCATCGACAGTGACCCGTACGCGATACCCCTCTTCTCCTCTCCATAGAAGCCATTGCTCTCTCAACACCGCGATCTCGTGGCCATACTGGCCATCCGAGCCTATATTCTCCAGCGAATAACGTATTGACACATATTACTTCGACTTGCAGACACTTCAAGCGTGTTGTCGGCTATGCCCGTACCTCTGACTATGTCCACGGTGTAGTGGCAGCCGCGCTCGGCCCCGGAGCTCTCATCTTCATGGAGAAATTCGCACCCTCACACGTCGGAAAGGGTGGCTTTGCGCCTGCCTTGCGGACGGCCAGTGCGGTTGGCCTTGTTGGTGGCTTCCTGTACTTCTACCAGCGTTCTGCCTGTAAGTTGAGCACATTTCTATGATGGCTCATATCAATGTCATCTAGTCAGCCATCTAGCCCTATTGCCGAGTGTTGTCAGGATCTGAGCACCATCATTTAGTAATATGGTTACCTATTACCTAGATCAAATCATAAGTGGTTCGGATTGTGGGATGAACTATCCAAGGCTGACGTATTCTTTCTCTATAGTGAGATTCTATGGTGCCAGCGAGAACAGTCGTGAGGTCGAACTTGATATGCGCGAGATGGTGGAAAAAGTCAAGTCTGGCCAACCGTTGTACGGTGAGAGTCGGCTAACCCCTCATATGCAGGGAGTTGCCGCCAGGCAGTCACGTTACTCTGCGCTTTTCATGGGAGTGATTCCATGGTTTAACTTTGTCAACCATGACCAGCACGGCATCGATACTGCCAAGTATTTCAGACAAGCCGAGGAAGAACTTGAAGCAGAAAGATTGTCCAAAGCTTCTGCGTAGTCGTACAATCATCTGTCATCAGTCATTCATAATCGCCGGACTATGAATCATGGACTACTAGGACATAACAGTACCAAGCCCCCCCCCAGGATCTGGATCGATGGATGATCCACGCTCACAAACTACAGTCAAAGTGCACATACATACATAGCCTAGCTATCAGCGAATAGTCGTGTTTATCTATTTATTCAGAATGATCAATATTCCGTACAGAGTTATTGAAAACAATGAGAAGACATAGACATCAAGTATGTATATAAAAAGACTTAAAAGTTGGTTAAGCGTGATTTATGAGACGGCATTTGATGGCTATGGGTTTATTTTTAAAAATAGGGTTAGATGATAGGTGATAGATGGGATTGATGGAATTTTCTGCCCACTTTCCGGAGCCTTCAAAGAACAAGCTAAGATGACTAAGTTTATTATTCGGAAGAATATTATCCGACCAACCAACATTATTGACTAAAACAAGGGTTGAACAAGACAACAAGTACTACCAAAGAGATGTTTAATGCAGTTGAAATGGATTTTGGAATATCTAGTGGTGCAGGGTAATTATTCTGCCTAGTCCTGGCTAAATGTAGTGACACTTGTAACATAAGGGCACGTCAATCTGTATCATGAATCCCAAAAAGGCTAGAAACAGAAGAAGAGCCCTTGTAAAAAAATAAATATTTATATGGGGTTTTTTTTTTTTTTTTTGCTCCTATTACACGTGGAGATGATTTATAGTAAGAACTTTATGGCTTTATAGTAGTTCAATAGTATAAGATGTACGAGATTAAACGAGCTACCGATGAACTGCGGATAGGAGCCGCGATTGTGGGAGGCTCTAGCCCCAAAATCCCTGGCAATTCCTTAGTTCTTAGGTTTTTTTTTTTAATTTTTTTTTTTTTTTTGCTGTGGTGACCTACGATTGATTGCCCATTTTGATTCTTCTTTGAGACAATAGAGATTTTTCTCCATGGTTTTGTGGTGCTAGGCAGAAGAATAAATCTTTGCTTTGTTGGCTGCCTTGCAGTATCAGGATAGTACGGAGCTGAACGAGACTAGATGGCCTTGTATGAACCTTTTCTTGTTTTTTATATTATTATGCATTTTTTATTCTTTAGTCTGATTATAGGCATTTAAGTCATTCTGATAGTCTAAGTGTTTGTCAGTTTGCTTGTTTGTTGGCCTGTATTACTTGATAGTAATATGAAAATATCTAAGATCACCAGTCAGCAATGTCAATCATGGCCAAGTATTTCCAGAAGAACATCATGTAAACATGGCGTAGCAGGGAAATGAATATAGGCTTAGGGATCAAAAGCAAATGCTTGATGTTTTAATCTAGCTGTAACACAGATAGTCCAAGCACTTATGTAGATCTAGGTCAGTGGGAGCTATGAATACACATTTTCCCCTCTGTTTATAGGATGAAGATGAAAGTAATATGAGTAAAAAGGCTGTTATGAACAGGGTTTATGGCAAGTATTTGTGTATTGGTTATATACTATACGACGAACAATCTACAGAATATACACGAATCTAGAACCACTAGAAAGTTCATAATAGCTATTTTTATTAGGGCTGCCAACTCAATAATACTGATTGTTAGCGGATACCTCAGATAAGCCGTCTTATGTATGACGAGGTTGGTAAATATGGTATGCACATTGTCGATCGATGAGTTGTTAATGATAATAGATGTGAGATATCGACAAAGCGGACTGTATCGTTATCTATGTAGTAATACAGCCATGTTGTTCCTAGCAAAGCCCCCCTTTTTCTGTGTAGAAAAGCAAAAGAGAGAGAATTGAGTTTGCTAACTATGTACATGGTAGTTACTATGACAAGGTGAGGTGGGTTATGGATGATGAGGTTGCCTGCCGGGAAAATATGGCTTAGTATGTAGAGTGTATAGGCAGGGTCAAAGACCAACTCACGGCAAACACAAACCACAGACGGCACTGATATTCTTGATGGAATAATGACTTGCCTAATGAGGCTGTGATTGAGATCTGAAAGTTGGAATGAATTCTAGATTTAGTGAGTACATTATATAACTAAATAAAAAATATATTCATATCTATCAGAAATATAGGCCAATGGATCCTGAAGACATGATGATACCTTATGGACAATAAAAATGTCAGAAAGAACCTAGTTTTGACAGGAAGTTCTCGAACAATGTCACCTGTAGTATACTGCTAAATGCCATGGCTCTACGTAGACTGTATGAACTGTATCATCGACCGTATCCCGTAGACAGATCTGACCCCCCAAACATGGCCTTTTGGCAGCTAGGTCTTGTTGGGACTGACTGACCGAGAAACATAATCTATCACCAGAACCTATAGATAGACGCTGTGATTGCAGACGTATCTGCGCGACCTTGGCTCTGGACAAACATTATCGTTTAGCTATGTACGAGGTGAAAAGCAGGTCTCCCCTACGACAGCTGGATAGACATGGAACTAGCTAGCTAGTGATTTGACTTGGCGATAACGGTGTCTTAGTGGCATCAATAGCGTACCAAAGTTATAAAAGAAGAGCATAAAACGAGTATCAGGATAAATTGACTCATTAAAGAAAAAAAAAAAGGCTAACATAGCACAGCTTAGCAAAATACAGCATAGATATAGCATAGATACATAGCACAGCCTGTAATAGGCTATTGGAACTTGCAAAGTTGCGTTAGGCAACCCATTTTTGTCCCCAATCCCACTAGTCTAGTAATCAAGGACAGGAAGAAACAAGACAGAACCAGCTAATAGAAAATTAGAAAAAAAGTTCGACTTTGATCCTGCGCTTAACTGGCGGCTGTACGAGAAGGTACGAGGTACGTACCTCGCAAATAGACCCCTGTCATTCTTTTTTTGTACGAGATGCCCATATCAACATCAAGCGAGCAGATAGTTATCCGCATTCTTATAAAGACCATCGAGTGTCCAGCCGAAGATATTGGAAAAAAAAAAAAAAAGAGAGAAACCATCCTCATTCAACACAAAGCTCTTCTTTCTTCAATCTTCTCTTATATCTTATTCTCTTCTTGATTGTTTTTTATCTTCGACTTCTTTAGTTTCTTTTTCTATCTTCGCTTTTAACCCGAGCTCTTTTTGTATAAGTCACATAACGAATTTCCTACTTGGGCAATAACTCATTGCTAGCGTATCACCAAAAAAAACATCAGATAACAACAACCCTAAACCACCACAACCCTCTACATCTTCATCTAAATTCACAATGGCCTACGAGGAGTACAAACTGTACCAATACACCCCTTCTCTGGTGGGTGCTGTTGTCTTTATTGCTATCTTCGCTATCTTGACTGTGCTTCACATCGTCAAGATCATCCGCCACAAGGCTCTCTACTTCACCCCCTTCGCCATCGGTGGTATCTGTAAGTACCTTTCATCCTTCTCACATATACTGTAGTTTTTCTTTCTGCTATATCCACAGCTCCTCCTAACACTTTCTACTACCTTCTCTCGCAGTCGAAATCATCGGTTATGCTGGCAGAGCTTTGTCTCACTACGACACTACCAAGATCCCTCCCTATGTCATGCAGTCTCTGCTGATTCTGGTGGCCCCCGCCCTGTTCGCCGCTTCCATCTACATGATCCTCGGCCGTCTTATGCGCACTGTTCGTGCCGAGCACCTCTCTATCATCAACGTCAAGTGGCTCACCAAGATCTTCGTTCTCGGTGACTGCATTTCGTTCTTCATGCAGATGGGCGGTGGTGGTATTCAGGCTTCTGGCGAGGCTGACAAGGTCGACTTGGGTGGCAAGATCATCTTCTACGGTCTGCTTGTCCAGCTGGTCTTCTTTGGTCTCTTCATCTTGGTCTCTATCATCTTCCACCGCCGCCTGATTGCCAACCCCACCAGCATCTCCCTGTCTGGCGCTGTCCCCTGGAAGACCTACATCTTTGTCCTGTACACTACCAGCTTGGTTATCATGGTCAGAAACCTGTTCCGTGTCGTCGAGTACCAGCAGGGCCACTCTGGATACCTGATCTCCCGCGAGGTCTACCTGTACATCTTCGATGCCGCTCTCATGGCCCTGACCATGATCATCTTCCTTATCAAGTACGTCGATGGCCTTGAAGGCAAGGATGCTGCTGATCGTCGCGAGATTCCTACCTCTCATGATACCATGATGGATGAGATCTCCGATGGCAACAACCAGAACAAGCCCAACCTTGGCAGATATTGAGCTGATGGTTCAACCAAGCCTGATGGTTGGTGGGATCTTTTGGCATTTGACCAAAGATCCGATACTCAAAGAGATGGTCTGACGAACGAGCAGCGATAATTTGATGGTTGGTCATTTTTTTCTTCTTGATGATGACAAATATTAGATATATTGACGCGAGGTATCTTCAAGTTACAACTTGATGTGGTTTTATTTTCTTTTGTAGATTTCGGTTTTTTTTTCAATTTTTTTTTTTTTCATATTCGTCTTTTGGCCGACTAGCAGGCTTTAGCCATTTCCTTTGTTATATTTCTTCTTTTTCTTTTCTTCTATATTGCTTTCCTTGTCATAGCTACAACTTCATAGAGACATTTTTATTGTATTTTCAATAGACTTCAGATCTATTCATTAATAAGTTATAGCATTGCTCTATATCACTGTGTACTATTTATTGTTACTTGAAAAAATAATATTATCACTCCTGACTGTAACTACTATGAACAAAAACAAAGATACTGATATCTCCCTATTATTTTAACACTCTTGTGTTTGTGCTGAATATTACCCGATAAGATGCCCCTCTTCTCTTGGCCCTGACCAATAAAGTCAATAACGAACTAATTTTAATGTCGTGCCCTTGTAACCATTTCGTTTACTATCCGAGGAGCTATCTGTACAGATTTAGCTATGATGTTTCTTGATCGACGTCCTTTTGGTTGGGGCGGCTGATAAAAGCACGTACATGATATTGCATATTACGTATGTATATATATATATATAAATATCACTCGGGCGTACGGAGAGATATCATTTATTGTATATTGAAAGTGAACTCGACGAGAATGAAGTAGATATAATGAAAATGTGATAGTTATTTCTGACTTGTATATACGACGATACGAGCCCTACCCCTTCCTTTCATTCTATACGCCGATATATACATATAAGCAACCCAGCCTAAACACCTAACATTGCTCATTTTAAACTTGATATAGTAAGAAGCTCGATATCTTATAAGCTAGTACCGACGCAGGTAAAAGAATAAAATAAAAAAATAAACTTTATAAGATACATGACTGAATGTCAGCCGTATGGAGTCTATTTTGATGACAAAGATTGTTTTGTGACTACTGACTGACTCTCTCTCTCTCTCTCTCTCTTTCTCGCTATACGAGATGATCAGAGCTTGACTAGCTCACTTGATAAAGTGAGATTCCAGGTGGAAATACAATCCATTCACGATGTTCCTCATCCAGTAACTCGTATACGCGTAGTAGCAAATTATATGCCCAACGATCAAGCCACCACTGACTAGAAGCTTTTCTTAGCAGCATGCTGAAATAGCAAAAGATAGCCAGGGCTTCTTGCGTGGGATCTTTGCAGATAAGCAGAGGCATAAAATCGGTAGATACTTTGGACATCCATACGAAGACATCGATGATATCCCGCGGTTTGTCAACCTGGAAGAAGGCACCAAAGGACTTGTGCAACTTTTTGATAGCGTGTTTATACGTCTCGATGACGGTAGGGTCAGTGGCAGGATTACGCTCTACCCATTGTCCTAGGCGATTATACAGATGGTCTAAGTAGTCATGCTTCCATTCTAGCTCTAGAAAGTTGAACCGCTCCAAAGAACGGTTAACTATGGTAGTAATGATGGACTCGCTATTGGCCTGAAGCGAAGCCATAGCTAGGTGCATTGTGCCCTTGAATAGAACCATCCAGTTGGGGGCTGTGTCATCGCCGATAGCAAAGGCGTCCTTGAGGTTCTGGGTGTTACAGAGGACTATAGGAGGCGGCGATGATATGAAGTTAGTACAAGTTGGTATATATATATTAGTTGTACGTTATAGGTTCCATCTAGTGTGTTAGGGTGGTAAGTACGTGTCAAATATTTGACAAGGAAGAGTATAATCAGAAGGGGGGGGGGTAATCGCATATAAACGGAGCTGTCTTACCAAGGCATACGGTTAGAACTGAAAAGAAAAAGAGACGCTCGCCGTCGTCGTTCGACGCTGACGGAATCAAATCCATAGCCATATTAGACGCTAGGTTATAGTGCACCATAGACGTAGTGACGAGTTCTTCAGCCCGCTCAGGATACTTTTCAGCAAGGTGCATGGCAGACAAAGCCAGCATACCTCGCATGATGAACTCGCAGTTATAACCGATCTCCACCGCCTTTGTGCGCCAGAAATCGTTAATTATCGGATCACTAGTCAGCGTGAGACTGGTGTGGAAGCAGAAGTGATGTAAGAGTTCCAGATCGAGTAGATTCAATGACAGCGGTTGCTCGCTTCCACCTGATGCCGTCGGACTTGCTGCTGAGGCCGAGCTTTGCCGTGACGACTCTGCTGCTGATACAAAGGCACAGGTAACGCCATGTCGGATACAGTTTTGACACTGCGGTTTTTGTTCGTCGCACTACAAGGCCGGGAGAAAAAAGTAAGAGAAATGGGTAGGTCAGTCTTTGTGTATCGTGGCTAGAAGGAGGGGGGTCATGAAGGATAGGTTCGTCCGGTCTTTGGAATACAACATGAGTCGAAACATGGCAAGGGAGAAGCAAATAAGTGAAGCAGAATAAGAACATACATGAATGCTGATTCTAGTGTCCAACGTAGCATATTTTCTCCTCACCTTTAATGTTTCTTATGTCATTCTTGTTCTTTTTTTTTTTTTTTTTTTTTTTTTGCCTCTGACTTCTTTCCGTTGTCCTAGACTCAGGATGGCGTAACATTATCCTCCCCTCCCCCCCTTCAAAAAAAGAAGGGAAAAAAAGACAGCAATATGATATTTGAGCTACTACGGGAGATGAAAATGGCTTTCTTATGTACTGTACACACCTTGATCTTACGAGCTTTGCAAGTTCCACATCCCGTACGGGTTTTGGGATGCCATCTCCGAGAGGATGATCTTCCTCGTTTTTGCATATTGTAGCCCCCGATACAGATAGTGAAGAGAGAGAGAGAGAGAGATAGATAGATAGATAGATAGATAGAGTACAGATATTGTACTTGAGACTAGGCTTTGCTTTGGCCAGTCTTTTATCGGTCTAGATAGAATATCAGTCTAGATAAAAGAACGGTGGCGAGTTCAGGTATCAGTATATAAGCTTATACAAGGTTTCCTTCTTTCTTATAACGGCGGCTGCGTGGTAGATAGTTGTTCTTTGTCTTGAGGTGGCAACAATGAGCTGCTATTGTGAAGCTCTTAGTACATGGAAAAGCAAGGCTATGTATAAATAGTGCCTAGATGTCGACTAAGAGGCTGACAGAAGCCAAGAAGTTGTGATAGACGTGATATATCTGTAAATATGGGGTTGCGGCAGAGGATAAGCAAGGCCAGGTATCCGAGGAGATAAAGATAAAAAGATAATGAAGAAAAAAAGAGAGAGAATCAAAAGTAAATCTGTCAAGATGATACTGAAAGTAGTACGATTCTCGGATAGAAAAGAAAAGATACGAGTAGGATAAAATCTCAGTCCACGATTCAGCGGAGTCAATGGGTACAAATGTGAGTTTTAGACTCCCTTAAACTATTAGACTAAAGAGTGAGGTAGATAGCGGAGAGCAAAATAACCCACTCCGGGATGAGCCCGTCTTGTCACTCTAAGTAAAGATAAAAATAAAAATAAACATAAAAAGCTGATAGTATCGGCGACGGCTGAACTCTCCAGGCTGCCGTTATAGCATAGTATAGCAAAGCAAACTAAAGCGTGGTGTAAGGAACAGAACAATGAGTAACGGCCCCTGGTTTAAAGCCCACGGTTAATTTGAGGGGCTGAGCGAATCAAGACAGTCTAGAGTATAGTAGAAAAAAAAAAAAAAAGAAGAAAATAAATGGGGGGGGTTTTTTTTTTTTAAAAAAAAGAGGGTGCCTAGGACCCGGCAGTGTTGGATGATTTTGTATGTTTGGGACACGCCGGCGATCACTTCTTGCAGCAGAAGACTATAGCACTTGGAGTATACTATCTTCTATGCTACATATGTTGTGTAGAAGGAGGAGATAACAAGGGGGGGGGGGTGAGAACGGTCTGGAAGTCTGTTGAGTTAAAGACGAGGAAGGGGTTAGTTAGAAAGAGCCCACACTAATGTTCGTAACCGACCGTCCACAGGTCTGACCTCAGCAGGTGCGTTTTGCTGGTGCCTATCTCGGACGTCTATCCGAAGTTTCGACTGCCTAAGAATGAACTACCGGATTGTAGAGTTCGGCGTAGTTTTCAAGGGCCGCTTGAGGATTAGCCGCTCGACAACAAGGAAGTATACTTTATACTTTTTGGTAGTATAAGTCCTTGTAGCTGATATCAGATAAAAGACGGCCAGATGGTCAAAATTCAGACAAGTCCAAAGTTATGAGAAATACTAGCATGCAGGAGGCATTGCGGAATAGGCACCCCATTTGAAAGACAAAGTCAGCCAGATACCAGATACCAGATAACAGATACCAGATATATCTGTTCCTTTGGTTTCTATAATGCCAAGCCAACTTAGCAAGTTTTGGTATGTCAAAAGTTTGGGAGTAAAAACGAAGCTGTCAGGGAATATAGACGCAGAAGCTTGAAAATTTGGGAACGAAAGAAAGACAAGCTTTCGATCTTTCGACGTGCCAAGTAAGGTAGTTAAAGAGATTGCCTAAGATCAGGATGTAGGATTGAGACTTGTTCTAGGCCGGGTTGGTACTAGTATCAGTATCAGTAAAGGTAGAAAGGAGATTAGTGAGTGGTAATAATAGTAAGAAAAGGCGTCTATTAGCGTGAAGAAAAGAAGATGTGACCTCAAAAAGTTAGTTACCATTGAAGGGGGGGGGGGG